>NW_020717078.1:152420-182204 GCF_900518725.1 Notechis scutatus | reverse complement strand
CCCTAAGCCGACCTGCTATAAGGAGGGAGGACTCCAACTTCCAGAATTCCTCAGCCGGCCTGCTTTAAGAAAGGAGGACTCCAACTCCCAGAATCCCTCAGTTGGCCTGCTTTAAGAAGGGATGGATTCCATCTCCCAGAATCCCTCAGTTGGACAACTTTAAGAAGCGATGGACTCCAACTCCTATAATCCCTCAGCCAGCCTGCTATAAGTAGGGAGGACTCCACCTCTGAGTCCAACAAAGGGGCCGGGTGTGGGGGGGCTTCCTCCCCTCCCTCTTTTGGGCAGGTTTACAAAGACAGGGCTGGGAACTTCAAGCCCGGCTGGCCATGACCCCTGATCCCTGCCTGCCCTTCCCTTCTTCCTGTGGCTGGTGGCAGAGAGGAAGGCAAGCCAGGACTGAGTTGCTGCCGCTCGGTCCCCCCCCCCCCCCAGCATCTCCCCCCCAACCCAGACTCTCCGCAGCTACTGGGCCTTGCCTGCTGCAGCTGCCAGAGGTTGGAGGTAGCCAGAGACTGCGAGGTTGCGCTGCGTGTATCGCCCCTCCACCAGCTGGCCCTCCTTTACTTGCCTGCCCACTGAGGGTGGAGTGTGGGAATGCCTGGCCTCCAGACTGCCCTCTCACCTGGTAAGGTGTGAAAGGAAGGTCGACGGCAGGGGAGGGAGACCCACTCCAGGCCTGAAGCACTCGGCCAAAGGGCCACCTCGGGGGGACACAGCGAGACGAGGCTGCCTTTTGGGCCTGGCTCTCAGCTTCCACAAGGCTTCTGGGTGGCTGCCACCTGCTCACCCTCACCTCTGCCTCAGGTCCCTCATCCATCCTGCGATGGGGCAATGCACTGCTTCTGGGCTGGCAGGTGGGCAAGTGGGCAGCTCTCGGGGGAGAGCACTGTGCTGGGACTGAGGCCACTGCTCTGCTGGGTCTGGTTCACTGAACTGCACAAAATGTTAGCTGCCGGTTTTCGTGAACTGGTGCTAACCGGCTGAATTCCACCACTGGCTATAAAGCACTGTAAAGCGGTATATAAGTGCTATTGCTATTTCCAATCAGCCTCCATGTTTCCAGTGTCTTTCTCCCAGCTTGGAACTGTTGGAAATAACTCAAAGCCAACAACAAAAAAACTTGGATCATTGAAAACAAAGAGGATTTATTAAAAAGAAATAACAAGATGGTTTGCAAAGCGTCAGTGGTCTTTAGAACCTTAACAAGCAGGTTCAAAATCAAAAGCCACACCTTTAGAATCTCAAAACATACTTTATATACAGTTTCATCTCATCACCCAAGTTCCCTCCTTCTTGAGACTCATTCCCTCCCAAGTTCAAGCTCATTGGATTTGCCCTCAGGTGTTGCAGCTAATCCCAGGATGTCTCTAGGAAGAATTATCTCCTTCCTTTGTGTTCTCATCCGTACCCTCCGTACCTCTTACTTTGGCTGCCCACGTGGCATCTTTCCTTAGCGTTAAAAATGTAGCATCCCCTCATCAGGGCCTCTTTCTTAGCTCATCATATACTAACATTTTTTCCGAAGAGATTGTAACAAAACCACCCCAAACATAATAATAATATAAAAGGCTTATACATAATATAAAAATATAAAAAGGCTTAACAATGGAGCATGTCAACAGTATAAAAGCATAGCATGCATATACATGGAGATATATTTCATTTGATAACAGATTAATAGATTGGAAGGGGCCCCGCAAGGTCATCCAGTCCAACCCCCATTTGAAACCATAAGCATCTTATATACTATTTGATTTTTGAATTTACTTATTTCTAACAGAACTGAACTAGATCATCAGACAGATTTTTTCTATTTCTGTGTCCAAAACATATCCAGAAAGTTGCGATTTGTTTAATTCAATTTATTCCAAGAGTGACAAATTATGAATTCTGTACTTATTGGAAGAATAATTTAAATAGTATACCAGTTTCCCTATTGCACAGTAAAATCAATGTGATGTTTGTTTATGGAGGCATGCAATCTATGCAAATGTTATGAATATTTGTTGAAAGTTGTGAAATTCAGAGCATGTTCTGAATAAGAGGGTTTGGATCATAATTACACTGTGAGATGTCATTGCTGTTTTTGTTTCCAATTAATAGTGTTGTCCTTCAGTAGCATCTTACCCTTTGTCCTTCATCCATTTGCCCTAAATCCATTTCACTCTAAGGCAGGGGTGTCAAACCCATGGCACCACATGGCATATTGGGACTTTTTTCCCCTTTGCTAAAACGGGCATGGGTGTGGCCAGCACGTGACGCATCCGGCCCACAGGCCGTGAGTTTGACAGCCCTATTCTAAGGCAATGTTTCTGAGCTTTAGTGATTTTAAGTTGTGTGGACTTCAACTCCCAGAATTCTCCAGTCAGCATGGGAGTTGTGTGGACTTCAACTCCCATGCTGACTGGAGAATTCTGGGAGTTGAAGTCCACACAACTTAAAATCACTAAAGCTCAGAAACTCTGCTTTAAGCATACAAGTAGTCCTTGACTTACAATTATTCATTTAGTGACCATTCAAAGTTACAACAGCACTGAAAAAAATGATTTATGATCATTTTTCACACTTACAACCGTTGCAGCATCCCCATGGTCATGTGATCAAAATTTGGAGGCTTGGCAACTGGCTCATATTTATGACCGTTGTAGTGTCCCAGGGTCATATGATCACTTTTGCGATCTCCTGACAAGCAAAATTAATAGGGAAGCAAGATTCAACAACCATGTTACCAACTTAATGACTGCACTGATTCCCTTAACAATTGTGGCAAGAAAGGTTGCAAAATAAGGCAGAACTCAACATAAAGGTCTCTTAGCAATGGAAATTTTGCGCTCAATTGTGGTTCACTTCAAAAATATAGCATAAATGTTCCAGACGTGGACCTCACTCCATTCCTAAGAGGTCTGTGAGGGGGCGTGCATAAGCACACCAGCGTGCCTACCGTCCTTGTCCTACTGTTCCCATTTATTCATACTCATTTATTATGTATATACTTATGTTGTCCCCAAAACTGGGCTCTTGCTTGGTGTCGAAGCCGATAAGTCACCGGACACAAGGTGTGATACAATATAATTTTGGTACCAAGATATAAGGACCCTGGCTCAAAAGCTAACCAAGGCCCCCGATTACAACCTTACAGCAATTTTTATAGTCAAGGGGTAGTCGCATTCAGCTCTTTGCCCTTCCCCTAATAATGCATGCATAACGGATAATAGTGATTGGTTATTTAGACCTCAGCCCCCTACATAGCTAAATGTCAGGTCATCTCTTTTTCACCCCAGGTCACGGGTATCTTGCAGTTTCCTAGTTTCATGTGCCAGCTATGTGGTTTTTGGGGTTTTTCTTATAAGCAAGCTATTCTTGTTCCGAACATCCTGGCTAGTGGTTTAAGGTGCTAACTTCTGCCTCGCTAAGAATGTGCAGTTCCAACCCCTTTCCTACTGCAGAACAGCTCAAGGTAGCTCCCCCACTCCCCACGACCCCCCTCCTTCCACAGAGAAAAGTAAAAGCAGTTTAAATCTTTGTCTGAGGCAGCACCCCACACTCCCGTGACCCCGCTCCTTCTGTAGAGAGAGAGAAGACAGGAAGGAGCAAGGCTGCTTAAGGCAAAGAAATGAAGACAAGAGAAAATGTTTTATCAGAATTCATATTTCTTACTCTCATGTCCATTCCATCCATACCTGGGTCCATAAGGCCCTTCCTCTGATCCCCAGGGCCTCCTCTGTACATACATCCCATCATCTGATCCTTCACTTATACCAGTTTATGCTTATATGTTTATATGTTATGTTCATAATTATAGTTGTTTTCTCATACATGTTTGACAAACTAAACTAAATAAAATAAAGAAAGGAAATTCCACTGGGAAAGAGGATCTGAGGATCCCAAATGTAAGTTTAATTATATATTCTTTCAATGCAACAGTTGGACAAAGCATCTTCAAACACGGTGTAAGGATACATACCTTCAAAGTCTTGTTTTGCATAATTTGTGTTGCTGTGAGAAAGTAACAAAAGCTGGGAACGAGCTCCTCAAGGTAGCAGACGAACTACTTTCGGACTTTATTCGTTTCGCCCTTCATCTGCTGCCCTTCAGATATTTTGAAATTCAACCCATCCCATTTCCAAACGCCTTGAGGATTCTGGGAGTTGTAGTCCCAGCGCACAGGAAGGTTGAAGAAATCTTATTCAGAATGGGAGACGTGTATCAACCCCAAATGGTTGTGCCTGAGCAGTGTTTTGTTTTGTTTTTCCTGTCAAAACCTCATAGCATCCTCCACCCTGTGCATTATTGTCAGTACTGTATCAACATATTTATTTTTCGTTCTCAGTTTTAATTAGATGCTTCTTATGCCTGGTAGGCGGGATTATTTTCTTCCTTTGACCAATTAGGACCCTGCCCGCTTTGTTTGAATAAAAGGATTAAAAAGGCTTTCCTCGTTGGCCACTTTGTCACCATCCATTGGCTGCGCAGCCACCTCAATTGCGATTTCTTACGCGAGCGCCTTTCAGGGCACGCTTGCATGGCAAAGCTTCCCATCAATCGAACAATTTGAAACCCGCCCTTCGTCTAGTTGCTTCTTAAACCGTTAGTAGATAAACCACCTTCCCTTTAAACGCCACTTTACCCAAGCGTTCATATTCAAATTCCTCCAATCAAGCGCCATGGCGCCGCCTCCCCACTACGCCTATCCCCATTGGCTGCCGACTGTCGCGGACATTGGTTGTCAACGGTTCTGAGCGAGGAGAGGACCCAGGAAGGGAGTGAGGTGGACTGGATTCCCTCCGTTCTAACGGGCCTGATTGGGTAGCCGGGGTTCTAAAGGGGTGTGGCTGATCTTGACCGAGAGTTATAAAATCGTTTGTTGGTCAGAGGCCACCCTCATTAAAGTGAGGGTGGCAGAGTGGAGTTGGTAGGTCTCGCAGAGGGGAAGCAGGAAGTAGAAGAAGTGGGGTGGTGACGGGGAAAATATCCTAAAAATATACATTTGCAAACTTCCTAAACAAGAAGAGCCAGCATCCACTCAGCGGGGGCTGTTTGAACCCCCAAGTCAATAAAGGATAGGTTCCTGATCAGAAGGGATCCAAGTATCGATTAAGGCGTGTATGTGAGCCCTCCAGAGGTCAGGGTAAATCGCGCTACTTTGAAACCTCTGTGCAGACCCAACACAATGGTGAGTGGCTTTTATTGCTGTGTGTCCTTTCCTTGCCCACTTGTTCGAAGTTTGAAGTCTCTGGGACTTCCCAGAACTTGGGTGGGTAACTTTCAGGATGTGGGTGAATCTTAATGGATGGTGAACTTGAACTCTTTCCCAGAAACAGAATCTGGAGAGCTTACATGGTTGTGCTGTGCAGGCACACGTGTAAGTGCAAAAATCCAGTAGCATGGTGTGAGTGTCTTTCTGTGCTTGAGTCTATTGCTACAGTACTAACTAGGAACCAAAATCGCCTGTTGCTTTGTGCAAGAGGAGTGTGAACTTTGGCCTTCTGATGAGCATTAGATTTCTACACAGAAAATGTGTGAACGGTTATAAAAGTTTTATTGTGGGACAGGATGGTATCTTGCACTTGAGCTTCCTGTTCCTGTGCAAGAACATGTATTATATTGGCTGTTGTCAGACTCCCATGGGGCCATGTAGGGGTTATATAGGGGTCATAGCTAGCTCTATAGGCAAAGTACAAATCCTAGGTGTTTGACTGGGCTAAGTTTGGTTGAAGGCATGCCATGCTATCTGCAGGTCATGACCTAATATTAGGATCATTATATTCAGATTTATCTATTCTCTTATCCATGTTAATGTCACGGCATGGTAGTATAACTCCCAATCTGGGAGTCTGAAGCCACCTCTACTTCTGCTATCTTGTAATATTTTCAGTTTTATTCGGGGTTTCTTCCCTAGCCAAACAAATTTTGTTGTTGCTTTATTTAGTTCCTCAGATAATTTTTTGTCTAATTTTATTGGGATCATTTGAAATAAATACAACAATTTTGGTGATACATTCATTTTGATTGTGGCGGTTCTTCCCAGTAGTGATAATTGTAAATTCCCCCATGTGTCCAGATCTTTCTCTACTTGTTGCAATAATGTATTATAATTGTCCTCTTTTATTGAGGAACATCTTGCCGTCAACCATATTCCAAGGTATTTAACCTTTTTGGTTGTTTGTATTTCCATTTTCCCCTCTAATTCTCTTTTCTGACAGTCGGTAAGATTTTTAACTAATATTTTGTCTTGTCTTTGTTAATTTTAAAGCCTGCCACCTTCCCAAATTCTTCTATTTCTTGCAATAAAATAGTTCCCGTATCTGTAGGCTCTTCTATAAAAAATACTAGGTCGTCTGCAAATGCCTGTATTTTATATTCTTTTTTAATTTTAACCCCTTTTATTTCTTATTTTTGTCTAATCCAAGATAATAAAACTTCTAGCGAAAGAATAAAAAGTAGAGGTACAGCGGACATCCCTGTCTCACTCCCTTAGCTATATTAAACTTCCCTGTAGTATCTCCGTTTAATATTACCCTGGCGTTTTGGGTAGACTATATTGTGCGCGTCCAAAAAGATCAATGTGGCTTGTTTCTCCGGATGAGCTTCATAGTATTCCAGAAAATGTATTACCATCCTCGTATTGTTTCTAATCTGTCTTTTGGGTAAAAATTCATTTTGGTCCGAATGTATGATTTCATTTAACAATTTTTTTCATTCTCTCTGCTATTATTGTGGTAAATACTATTTTATAGTCAGCATTTCACAATGAGATGGGTCTATAGTTTTTAATTTTTTGGTGGTCTGCACCCTCTTTTGGTATTAAAGTAATATAGGCCTCAGCCTATGATTCCGGTAATTTAGCTTCTGTCAATACCCCATTATATAACTCCAACATTAACAATTCCACTGGTTCGTGTATGGTCTTATATAATTCCCCCAGAAGACCATCTGGCCCCGGAGTTTTATTACTCCTCTGTTTTTGTACTGCCTCTTTCAATTCTGTCAGAGTTATTTCCTTATTCAACATTTCTCTTTTCTCTTCAGATATTGGAGGTAAACCCTTCTCTTTTAGATACTGATGTATATTCTCATCTGCTATTTTTTCCTGTCTGTACAACCCCTCAAAGTATTTTTGTGTAATACTTTTCTTTTCTTTCATACGATATTGGAGGCTCCCATTCCCATCTTGCAATTGTATTAATTTTTTCTCTTTTTCTTTTTAAAATTTGTATGACAACCATCTTCCCGGTTTATTAGCATGTTCGAAAAAAATTTGTTTCACAGATTTTAGGTTTTGTGCCCTTTCTTCCTGCATCAATAAATTTAATTTGTGTCTGACTAGAGCCCTTTCTCCCTTAATTTTGTCATTTTGTGGTTCTTTTTGTAATGCAGATTCCAATTTTTTGAGAGCTTCCTGTAACAGATTTTGTTGTTTCCCTTTTTCCTTGTTTCTTCTAGCAATGTATGCTATTGTTATACCTCGTAAATAAGCTTTGGTGGTGTCCCACAGATTCTGCAACGTTTGCTGTTTCATATTCTCCTTAAGAAGTAATTCCAATTCTTATCATTTGGACATATTCTTTTTCCTTCAAAATCTGTGGATTCGATGTCCTTCTTCTTTTCTTTTGGCCTTTCCAAATTACTTTCAAGGGATTATGGTCCACCCATGTGTTTGCCATAATTTCTATTTTGTCTGTTTCTTCCCATTTCCTGATCCATCCAAGCCATGTCTATCTTTGACCATGAATTGTGGTTTGAATAAAAAGTACACTGCTCAAAAAAATAAAGAACACTTAAACAACACAATGTAACTCCAAGTCAATCACACTTCTATGAAATCAAACTGTCCACTTAGGTAGCAACACTGATTGACAATCAATTTCACATGTTGTTGTGCAAATGGAATAGACAAGAGATGGAAAGCATAGACAGCAAGACATCCCCAATAAAGGAGTGGTTCTGCAGGTGGTGACCACAGACCACTTCACAGTTCCTATGCTTTCTGGCTGATGGTTTGGTCACTTTTGAATGCTGGCGGTGCTTTCACTCTAGTGGTAGCATGACACGGAGTCTACAACCCATACAAGTGGCTCAGGTAGTGCAGCTCATCCAGGATGGCACATCAATACGAGCTGTGGCAAGAAGGTTTGCTGTGTATGTCAGCAGTGTCCAGAGCATGGAGGCGCTACCAGGAGACAGGCCAGTACATCAGGAGACGTGGAGGAGGCCGTAGGAGGGTAACAACCCAGCATCAGGACTGCTACCTCCGCCTTTGTGCAAGGAGGGACAGGAGGAGCACTGCCAGAGCCCTGCAAAATGACCTCCAGCGGGCCACAAATGTGCATGTGACTGCTCAAACGGTCAGAAACAGACTCCATGAGGGTGGTGTGAGGGCCTGACGTCCACAGGTGGGGGTTGTGCTTACAGCCCAACACCGTGCCGGATGTTTGGCATTTGCCAGAGAACACCAAGATTGGAAAATTTGCCACTGGCGCCCTGTGCTCTTCACAGATGAAAACAGGTTCACACTGAGCACATGTGACAGACGTGACAGGGTCTGGAGATGCCGTGGAGAACGTTCTGCTGCCTGCAACATCCTCCAGCATGACCGGTTTGGCAGTGGGTCAGTAATGGTGTGGGGTGGCATTTCTTTAGGGGGCCGCACAGCCCTCCATGTGCTTGCCAGAGGTAGCCTGACTGCCATTAGGTACCGAGATGAGATCCTCAGACCCCGTGTGAGACCATATGCTGGTGCAGTTGGTCCTGGGTTCCTCCTAATGCACAACAATGCTAGACCTCATGTGGCTGGAGTGTGTCAGCAGTTCCTGCAAGATGAAGGCATTGATGCTATGGACTGGCCTGCCCGTTCCCCAGACCTGAATCCAATTGAGCACATCTGGGACATGTCTCGCTCCATCCACCAATGCCACATTGCACCACATACTGTCCAGGAGTTGGGGGATGCTTTAGTCCAGGTGTGGGAGGAGATTCCTCAGGAGACCATCTGCCACCTCATCAGGAGCATGCCCAGGCATTGTAGGGAGGTCATACAGGCACGTGGAGGCCACACACACTACTGAGCCTCATTTTGACTTGTCTTAAGGACATTACATCAAAGTTGGATCAGCCTGTAATGTTTTTTTCCACTTTAACTTTGAGTGTAACTCCAAATCCAGACCTCCATGGATTGCTAAATTTGATTTTCATTGATAATTTTTGTGTGATTTTGTTGTCAGCACATTCAACTATGTAATGAACAAAGTATTTAATAAGAATATTTCATTCATTCAGATCTAGGATGTCTTATTTTTGTGTTCCCTTTATTTTTTTGAGCAGTGTACTTCGTGTTTATAGAACACTACCTTTGTAAATCATTGGTTCATCCCTTGTCAGTTTATAGATTTCATCCCTTATTTTTTTCCCCGCGAATCTCACATGTACCTCCTTTGGCAGTTTATGGCGTCTCATGTAGTTGGTGTGGATTCTGTACAGCTCATCTACCTCGCTCTGAATTTCCTATATGTTTCTTTGTAGGGCTTCAGCTATCAATCCTGACATATTTCCCAAATCTTCCTTACTTTCAGTCATGTTTTGGAATCTCAAGAAGAAAACTGCTTGCTCCATTTCCAGATGCACAATTGCCTCTTCCAAATCCTTATTTACCGCCATCAATTTTCGATCCACTAGTTCCAATTTCTTTCAGTTTGTTCTGTTCTGGTTTTCACCATTATTTTTTGCTCATTTTTTTCAATCGTCTGTTGTATCATTCCTATTTTATCATCTAATTTGTGGATGTCACCCTTCATCTCCCCCATCTCATTCTTTATTTCCTCATGATTTTTCGATATTGCCTCTTGCATCTTCATCATTGTTTCTTGGATCTCTAACAGAGTCACCTGCATGGTGTGCATATTCGATGTGGCACCTGACTTTTTGGCACTGAGCATACCCTCTATTGACCGTTGACCTGATGGGGATGCTGTTGTCAGTGATGATTTGGAAGTTGTTTTTTTCCTGGTTTTCATGATTGTCGTTGTGCTTGTCATTTTAAAAATTCTGTAGATGTCTTCCCACACCACCATCCACTAGATGTTAATCTACCGTGTTTCTCATATAATAAGGCTGGGTCTTATTTTTTTTTGAGCCCCGAAAAAATGGCTAGGCCATCTTTTCAGGGGTGACTTAATTCCCCCCCCTTGCATCTTCGGGCGGGCGGCGACAGCTTGGATGTTGACCTTGGCGTTGGTGGGGCACTTCGTATCGGGGTCAACGCAGGCAGCACCATATCCGGGTGTGCAACAAAAGTACTTCCTAACGGCAAGCCCCCCCCCCATTCCCCTCCATTTTGCATGTTTTAATATAGGGCTTAATTTGGGGGGAGGGGCTTAATTTCATTTCATGCCTATAAAACATGCTGGGACTTCCTATTGGGGGAGGCCATATTGTTGGAGAAACAGGGTAATGTTCTAGTCACTACCCGTTGTCTTCCTCTAAATTACTTTATAGACACTAAACCTAGCTTCAATGGTAACACAATGACAATGCCTCTGATATATTACCATATAGTTCACAGTAGTAAGGTAATGAGGTAACGGTAAAATAAGATATAATGTATTTATATAAAAATGATCAACACTTGACTAGTACAGGTTAGATTTAAAGGTAGGGGAAAAAAAAAACCAATTAAGAATTAATTAACCCAAAGATAGTTCTAATGTTGGTTTCAGAGGGGTTCAATCATAAATCAATTCATCAATATTTATATGCTCTTCTCTAAGTCAATTAATCTTCTAAATCAATTAACGTATTCACCTCTTAGACAAGATGCAGTTATGTATTGTAAATATAAACATGAGTATAATAACTACAATATAATTCAACGGTGATAAGACAATAAGATAGCCAGGTATACTAAAATATAGTATTAGCAGGGTAATATCTATAAAGTAATATTCAACACTTAGCTGGTACAAATTACACTTTAAGGTAGAGGAAACAAAAAAAATTTAACAAAAAGCAGTTTAAATTAAGAATTAACTAAAATCTCCAATCAAAGATCAATTCAACAATAGTTACATTTGTGTTCTCAATAGCTGAATCAATCCTCTAAGTCAGTTAACCTATTCCCTTCTAAATCAAAGTCTACAGCTCAGTGGTGGGATTCAAATATTTTTGCCACCAGTTCAGTGGGCGTGGCTTGGTGGGCGCACTTTGCATGCCCGCGCATGCCAAATGCGCACTTTGCGCAGGCGCAGAGGCGTTTGCGCTGGCGCAGAGGTGGTGTAACTTGCCTCCTGCAAGCCTGCACAATCCCGGTCGCTTCAGCAGCTGCCGCGCAGCACTATTCTGTGCCGCACAAAGCAGCTGCGCTTCAAATTCAGCGGATAAAGGTGGTTATGATATATTAACATTTAATAAAACTGCAGCTATTTCTGTCCACACACCATCTATTGCATCAGCCGCATTCTTTTTTTTTTTACATCTGGAGGCCCTCTGAGGGCCTGTTAATCTTGGAGGGATTCATGGACTTGTGGGGAAACCCAGGGAGCAGCGAGGAGGAAGGCAACCACCCACTGTGACGAAGGGAAACCCCTCAAACCCGGTGTGGAAGAGTCCAGTCATTTGGACATATGGCGGACCTGAAGCTGTGACAGCCAAATGTGGACAAGGAAGGAAGAATTGGGACAAGAGACTGAGGCATCGGTGGAGATCGGAGGAGCCCAGCACTGCAGGGGGAAAAAAGACCTTTTTTTGGAGGAAAAAAGGTCCTGAAATATCTATGGACAGAAAGTGAGTCTCCAATTGAAGGGTGGAAACCTCGGGAGTTAGCAGTGAGCCGGCGGCGGGAGCAGCATCTTGAAGAAAGAGGGTAATCAAAGTGAGAGGATTGAAATGAGGGAGGACGTTAACATAAAGAGTCCAGGATAGGGCCAAGTGATAAGGCGTGTGAGTCTGATGGAACGGAACTGTGCTGGATTGGTGTTTGATCAGGAGACCATTGTAAACTGGACAGTTAGGAGAGGAACCTACCCTGAGTGAAGGCAGGACTATTGCATTGAACAAACCAATAAGTGCTAGCAAATGGCAAGGAGAAAAAAAAAGATCTCTGCAGCTTAAATAGTTTGAAGAAGGTTAAAGTTTGGTTTAGACCAGTGGTCACCAACTGGTGGTCCGTGGACCACTGGTGGTATGCGAGAAAATTTTGGTGTTCCGCAGAAAAATTATTTGCATTTTTTATATTGCACTAAATCAGTGGTCCTCAAACTACAGCCCCTGGGCCAGATACGTGCAATGAACGTTTGTGTTGCTGCAGAGAGTCTCCCCCTTTGGGGTCTTTCTGTGCAGGTCAGAGGGGGGCAGAATTTCTGATTTGAGGTTTGATCCGGAGGGCCTTGTTCCAGTGGGAACACATCATGGTCCGGAACTGGCTGACCATCTCAGCCTGGCCTTGCACTCCCACAGGTCTTCCCTCTGCTTGGAAAGCCTATGCTTGTAGTCCTCAGTGCGGTGCTTCTGCTGAGCCTCCTTCTCGGTCAGATCCAATTTGAACTGAGCCAACTGTTTTGCCAACTCTTTCTCATGGTGGCTGCTTAGCTCCAACAATTGCTTCCTGTTGGGGGCCTAAGGAGCCCGGGCGGGCAGGCGAGGAGTGGCTGGAGGGGAGGGGGGACAGTAGAGCCCAGCAAGGTTCCCCTCAATGTGAGTGACATCGAGTTGGCCATGCCTACCCAGCCGGTCATTAGGTGGATCATATTAGTGGTCTGCAGGTTTTAAAATTATGAATTTAGTGGTCCCTGAGGTCCGAAAGGTTGGTGACCCCTGGTTTAGACACTATGAGTTGTCCATGAAGTATGTCACATTTCAAACCAATGTTTGAAATTACTTTGCTTCTTTCTTCTAACTTTATTGTCCCCTTCAAGCTCTTCCCCTGAAACAAGTGTGGCATATCTTATGGTTAGTTCTTATGAAAACATTTTCTGGAGCCCAGACATTATTTGAAAAAAACACAAATACTTATACAGGAAAGTAGATTTCTAACCATTAAAAGGAAAATAGATTTCTAACTACTGACTACATAAATAAGCTTGATTTTTCTGGAATGCAGTGCTATTAGGACAGCTGCTCTAGCACATCTTTATTGATACAGAATGTCATCTGGATAAGTGTTAAAGTGGTGTACTTTACTGTCTTTTATTTGTCTCTTGGGTAGAAAGCCATTCTCCGTAGAACTGCTGCGAGCATCCAGAGAGTGGAAGGTGCTTCAGTCCTTCCTTCTCACAGGCTGAGTTATAATTGAAGAACGCTCCTCCTTCCTCCACGTGGCTCCTCCATGCGTTCTCCCAGTTTTCACTCAGCCTTCGAGAAAGCAGGCAGCGATCTCTTGTTCCTTGGCCGTTTTTCAGAGTTTTTTCTTCTAAGTGTTCAGGTTTGCCTTTATTCCTTTCCTCCTTGTCCCTGCGTTGATAGTGTGCTCTTAAATTTAATTGGTGAGGCGTTTTTTTTGCCTATAGGAAGGGGTTTAAGGGCTCGGAGCTTTCCTTCGCCCCCCCCCCCCCCCCCCCCCTCCCTTTCTCTGCATTTCCGAGCGTGCCTTTATCCAGCCGCTTGGCTCCGTGCCTTGATTTATTGCACTATCATCATTCCCCCCCTAGAACGCTTTAGAGGAAGCAACGCTTCCTCTCCCAGCCCTGGCTTTTCGTTGTTCCTGATTGCCTGGTAAGCGAATAGGGCTGGTGCGCCTCTGATTGCCTCGCGTCGTGCCGGGCGGCCATTTTGGAACCGCCTCGTGGCCGGCGCCATTTTGTTTTATTTTAAAAAATATTTTTTCCTGGCTGTGTGTAATTTTTGTTTTTGGATTTAAGCTGTGTGGATTGAGGCCCTAAGCGGGACCGTCAGGCCGCGTGGAGCCCGTTTTTTAATTGGAGGACACTGTGGTTCCGGCCCTGCTGTCTTTCCTTTAGAGGTTTTTTTCTTGTTGGCTTTTTCTGTCTGTATCAATCAGCTTGTTCAGAGGCGCGGGCACGTACTTCCCATTGTGTTGGGAGGCTGCCTAAAGAGGCCTACCTATTATACTTATTTTGCTTCCCTTATTTTTTGGCCTCTGCGTTCATTCGGCTCATTTGGATTTGTATTTAATAATTTTTATTATTATTTTCTCCTTGTGCCTATTTGGCCCTGTCCTTGGGCCCCGCCCTTAAAAAAAAAAAAAAAAAGAAAAGAAATTATTATTATTAGTTATTTTATAATATATTCAGCAAACGATCTAAAGAACTGCACACTATAACTACCCCACCTTCTACCTCTGCCCATCCCCCTCCCCTGCCGAGTCGTTCTTCCCCCTCCAGGTGCAGTACATCCACCCGGAGCCGCCAGCCATCCCGTACTCCAGAGGCGACCTTCACGCCAACCGCTGCAGGTCTTCGCCCTGAGGAGCCGCCGTCAACCATCATCCCTGATAGTATCAGGGAATGGATGCAATTTGCTATCCGTCAGGGTATAGCTGATGGAATGCAGCAGCTATCCAGACCTGGTTCTCGAGGGAGGACTTCCGACGTTGAATCTTTATCTGGTCGATCTCTCTCCGGGCAGGCGTCCCAGCAGGGTCAGGTACCTTCTCATACGGATGCCCCATCCCCAGGAGGGGAGGAGCCTCAGGAGGTCTCGCAGGAACAGGAGGAAATGGGCTTTGAGCCCTTCGGGGAGGAGGAAGGCTCTGAGAGGGGGTCCTCGCAGTATTCTGATTTCCTTCTCGGGGACCCTATGGAGGGGGAAATGTCAGAGGACGAGGGCATTTCTCCCGAACAACCGACGGTTGTGGGCCTCTTTAAACCCCAGTTATTTAAGTCCTTATTATTTAAGGCTAAGAATAGCTCAGGCCTGGCCTCTCAATCTCCTTCTGATCCACTGCCATCGACTTCGGAGGATCCAGATGACCTCATGTTCAGGCAACCGATTGTGGAAGCAGAAGTTATTCCGGCCCCCCCAATCTTCTCAGACTTGGTTGCGAGGCAGTTGGCCTCGGTGGGTCCTACACCCGCCCCCTCTAGTCAGGATAAGAGGATGTTTAATCTGGACCCAGCATTCTCTTCTATGTTAGACACCCCGGAGGTAGACGATCCAATTGTGAGGCTGACCTCCTCTTCCAACCCTACGGATGCGTTGGAGGCGCTGAAGCCAGAGGACAAGCGGGCGGAGATGGCTCTTCGGCGAGCTCACCAGTCTGATGCCTGGGCCATCAGGTCGGCCACAGCCGCCTCCTTTTTCACCCGTTCCTCCATCAAGTGGCTCAGGCAGCTCAAGCAGCATATCCCCCCGACTAATACCAGGGCCCATCAGGATATTGCAAAAATCACAGCAGCGGCGGAGTTCGCGGCTGATGCCACCTTTCATTCGGTTAAGTTCGCTTCACGGGCCATCTCCTCCCATGTTACAGCTAGGAGATTACTTTGGCTTCGGCATTGGCAGGCCGATGTTAAAAATAAATCCAAGTTGGCTTCAGCCCCCTTGGCAGAAGGGAAGCTGTTCGGGCCTGCCCTTGAACCCTTGCTTTTGGAAACTCGAAGTAAGAAGAAGTTTCTTCCTTCGCTTTTTCGCAGGCAGGAGTCTAGAGGGTCCCAGCCCTTTCGGAGGGGCTCCTTTCGCCCCCCATACCAGTCGTCATTCTCCCCTAGATTCCAGGGTTCCCCGTCGTTTCGGTCATCCTACCACGACCGAAGTGATACAGGAGACAGGAGCCGAAGAGGAGGCAGCTTTAGGAGACCCTTTAGAGGCTCCGGTCACAGGGCCTCCCGCCGGCCCAGATAGGGCCTCAGACCTTCTCCCCATAGGCGGTCGCCTCAGGCATTTTGCAGACCTCTGGGAGAGGTCCACTTCGGATGCCTGGGTGAGGAGTTCCGTGCGTTTTGGACTCGTTCTACAATTCCTCCCCCCCCCCCCCCCTGAACATTTCAGGATTTCACCTGTCTCTAGGGATCCTACAAAGCGGGCTCTTATGGATTCTGCCATTAAACATCTGGCTGACATTAGGGCCATCCAACCTGTCCCATCCTCTCAACGAGGAAGAGGTTTTTATTCTCTCTTGTTCTTGGTGCCTAAACATTCAGGGGGTTGGAGACCTATTTTAGATCTCAAGCGACTTAATCGCTTTGTCAGGCGCCAGAAGTTCAAGATGCAGACTCTACAGTCTATTTTACAGGGTATCAGGGAGGGGGACTGGCTCACGTCAGTTGACCTGTCGGAGGCATACCTCCATATTCCCATTCATCCCTCATACTCAAAGTATTTGAGATTCTGTTATAATAACCAACATTTCCAGTATGTGGCCCTCCCTTACGGCCTTGTTTCAGCCCCGAGGTCTTTCACGAAGGTGCTGGCAGCTCTGGCGGCCCATCTTAGACAGGTTCCCATCCGCATCCATTGTTACCTCGACGATATCCTTATCGTATCCCCTTCCCGACAGCAGGCCGAGAGGGATACTAGTGTTACCCTTTCAGTGCTACAAGATCACGGGTTTTTAGTGAATTGGGAGAAGAGCCAACTTAGCCCTTCCACCCGCATAGCTCACCTAGGAGCTGTAATTGACTCTGTTAAGGGTAAGGTCTTCCTCTCCCAGGAGAGGCTTCATAGTATTCATATTGCTATCCGGACTATCAGGCGAACTGGTAAAGCGTCCTTGCTCAGTTTATCCAAGCTTCTGGGGAAACTTGTTTCCTGCATTTCTATTATCCCATGGGCTCGTTTGCATTCCAGATCCTTGCAGTGGTTCCTTCTGCCGTACCAGCGCTCGGGAAGGAGCACATCAAGTCGAGTGGTAAGGATACCTCCAAGGGTTCTCTCATCCCTTCTTTGGTGGACTCGACCTTCTACCAACAGAGGTCATCTATTCAAGGAGCCCCAAAGGGTCACTCTTACGACAGACGCAAGCCTTTCCGGATGGGGGGCCCATCTGCAGTCTCTGTCAGCCCAGGGAGTTTGGTCTCCTTCGGAACGACGACACAACATCAACTGGTTGGAGCTTCATGCGGTATACCTAGCCCTGCGAGCTTTCGCTCCTCAGGTGAGAAGGCACCACATTCTGGTCCTTACGGACAACACCACCACCAAAGCCCATATCAACCGTGAGGGAGGCACCCACTCCATCATCCTCATGAGAGAAGCCGAACGACTATGTCGGTGGGCAGAGACGCATCTTTCCTCCATCAGGGCAGAGCACATTTCCGGGGTCTCCAACGTCCAGGCAGACTGGCTGAGCAGGGCCACGTTGGACCCAGCAGAGTGGCGCCTGCATCCGCGGTTGTTCAGGGAAGCAGCAGACAGGTTCGGGTCTCCTCTGGTAGACCTCTTTGCCTCGCCGCTCAACACGCAGACACCAAGGTTCTTCTCTCGGTTCCCTTCCCACGGGGCAGAGAACCACGACGCCCTGCGTTGCCCGTGGCCTCCCGGCCTCCTGTACGCCTTCCCTCCGCTTCCGCTGATCCCCAGGGTAATTCGGAAGTTGCTGTTCGAGAGGGCGGAGATCCTACTAGTGGCCCCATATTGGCCCAGGAGGCCGTGGTTTGCGGATCTTCACGGTCTATCGGTGGTTCCGCCGTGGAGGATCCCGCTGGACCAGATCTCCCTGTCACAGGGACCTCTGCTTCATCCAGAACCACAGTGGCTGCAGCTAGCCGTCTGGAGGTTGAGCGGGAAACGATGATTGAAGAAGGCTTGTCTACCCAGGTCATAGATACCATTCTGGCTGCCAGGAGGCCTTCCACTACTCGAATTTATGATTCAACTTGGAACAGTTTCTGTAAGTGGTGCCGAAAATCCTCTGTCAATCCTCGCTCTCCTTCTATAGCACAAATTCTAGCCTTTTTACAGGATGGCCTAAATGAAGGTCTCTCTCCCAACACGTTGAGAAGACAGGTCGCGGCCCTCTCAACGGTGGTGGCTGGCGGCTCCTTCAGCTCTCTTTCCCACCACCCTCGCATTAAGGCCTTTTTAAAAGGGGCTTCTAATTTGCGCCCGCCGGTAGTGCATAGATATCCAACATGGGACCTTAACAAAGTTCTCCTGGCCTTGACTAGGCCTCCCTTTGAACCTCTCAGGGAGGTACCACTCCAGTTTCTCACCTTTAAGGTGGTCTTTCTTGTAGCGATCACCTCAGCTAGAAGGATATCTGAAATTGCAGCTCTATCCGTGAGGAAGGACTTGTGCATTTTTCATTCTGATCGAGTTGTCTTGAGACCAGACCCCTCCTTTTTACCAAAAATCAATTCTGCTTTTCACAGGGCGCAGGAGTTGGTCCTACCTAATTTTTGTCCAAAGCCTCTGCATGATAGGGAGAGGCAATGGCACACCCTCGATGTTCGAAGGGCGTTGCGTATTTACATATGTCGCACGCAATCCATCAGGAGATCGGAGTCCCTGTTTTTGTCATTTCAGCCTAAAACGCTGGGTCAAAAGGTACCACCATCCACGGTAGGCCGGTGGATTAGGGCGACCATTTCCAAGGCCTATTCAGTTCAAGCTCTTCCAATCCCCAGTGGGATAACGGCTCATTCCACCAGGAGCGCAGCTACATCAATAGCTTGGGCTACTCAAGCCTCGCTTCTTGACATTTGCCGGGCGGCCACTTGGGCCTCTCCGTCACCTTTCATACGCCACTATAAGATTGACACTTTCGCTTCGGCTGAAGCGTCCTTTGGCAGGCGAGTCCTACAGCAAGTGGTTGGGGATCCTAAGGAGATTCCAATCCAGACGGAGTCCCGCCCGTAGGACAAACATGCTTTGGTATGTCCCACTCTCTGGATGCTCGCAGCAGTTCTACGGAGAATGGGCGTTGGTTCTTACCTGATACGCCTCTTCTCGTGGAACTGCGTAGAGCATCCAGCCCCACCCTTCTTGGTCCGTCTGGTAGGGAATTCTGTTTTTCGGCCAATGATCGTTATTGTATATACTTGAGTTGTTTACTAGTTCAGTTAGAGGATTGTGGTTGTCCTCTCGTCTTCGTGAAACTGGGAGAACGCATGGAGGAGCCACGTGGAGGAAGGAGGAGCGTTCTTCAATTATAACTCAGCCTGTGAGAAGGAAGGACTGAAGCACCTTCCACTCTCTGGATGCTCGCAGCAGTTCCACGAGAAGAGGCGTATCAGGTAAGAACCAACGCCCATTTTGGTCTGAGTGTATAAATTGATTTAAGAATCTCTAGTCTTTCTGCAATTATTGAAGCAAATATTTTGTAGTCCGTATTCAATAAAGATATTGGTCTATATTTATTTTATCTGTTGCAGGTCTGCATCTTCTTTCAGTATGAGAATAATATATGCCTCCATCCAGGAATTTGGTACTTTCACCTCTATCATTAAATACTTCCAACATTGGGACGCTTAAAGAGTCCTGTAAAGTTTTTTTTTTAATAAAGTTTTATTTGGGTTTTCACAAACAAAATACAAGTAAAACATTTTTTTGAAAATAGCATGGTCCCGGGTTGAACTTCTTTATACAGACACAAAACTCAATTTCATGCTCCTTTTTGTATTCTGTTCCATATCTTATACTATTTTACATTTTCTATATAGTTTTTCCCCTCTTTTAATTTTTTCAATTTTATTTTGATTATCTCATCTCAATTCAAATCATTATATTTATACTTTTGTCTGTTCTGTTTCAATTTCATATTATCTTTTCTCATTATGAACCTCGAGCCACACTCCCAAAACTAAAGAGGATTTATTTGAAGCTACCGTTCTACGTCTGGCACTAACCTGGGCGTAGCCAACTCTGAGATACGTAATTCACTGTCACCCTTGATCCTGCTTTTCCCCCCACCCCTCTGGGTGTATCATCCAACGAAAAACGTCCACAGCCAAGAGTCATCAATCATGCTCTCCAATTAGATTTTTGTGCAGCAGAAGCTTCAGTCATCTAATCAGTCTCTGAACAAAATATGAATGGAATGTACTTTCGATTCCACACTATTGCCTGCTCTTTGAACCTCTCCCCCCTTCTTTCTATTGTCAACTATAAAATGTTTATACAAAATGTTTTATGAGTTGACATTCGGCTCCCCTCACTTCTTGAAGGTGACCTGTAGAACACACACAAAATCAATTTGATTGCAGATATGGAAGCTTATGCTCACGAAACCTCCCCCAGGCTTGGTTGGATTTTCTGCGTGGAACCTTGCTACAAGGTGATTGGCTTGGACATTCCCACTCTTTACCCTCCCTTTTTTTAAATGAAGTTTTATTTGGGTTTTCACACACAAAATACAAGTAAAACATCTTTTTTGAAAATAGCATGGTCCCAGGTTGAACTTCTTTATACAGACACAAAACTCAACTTCATGCTCCTTTTTGTATTCTATTCCATATCTTATACTATTTTACATTTTCTATATAGTTTTTCCCCTCTTTTAATTTTCTCAATTTTATTTTGATTATCTCATCTCAATTCAAATCATTATATTTATACTTTTGTCTGTTCTGTTTCAATTTCATATTATCTTTTCTCATTAAACAAATTTTCTCCTGTAGTTACTAATTGGAGTATGACACCTTTATATCTTTTAATTACATCCATTCAACTCTTATTTAAACTTCAATATATACCTTAAGTTTATGACCTTCAATATAATACATAATACATAACTTCCAATCAAATTCTGCCTGGTACATTCTTATAATACACACTATATTCTTTAAAAAAAAGAAAGAAAGATTGTAAATATATGTAATTATAAACCCTCATTCCATTCCAGTTCAGTTCTATCATTAATAATCATTAAAATCTTAACATCTTTAACACTTCTTTTCAATTAAACATCATACTTCCTTAAAAATACATATAATCTCCATAATTAATTTTTCCCTTATTTCTCTTCACATATGTTTTATAAATCATTAAATATACATTTTGTTACATTTATTTATTGACAAACATTCCACTGAATTACGATAGCTATTTTATCAGACATTTTAATCATACATTGGTTCATATTTTCTAAAATTATTTCTGTTTCTAATATAACCATACTATCTTATGTACCTTTGCAGAATCCCTTTTTTCATTAAGTTTTCACCCATTATCTCTAAATAGACCCTGTTTCTCTATATTTTGCTTCTGTCCTTTATAACTTCTTTTCCTTTCTTTCTTCCCTCTCATCTTCTCCCTCCCCTTTTTACCCCCTTGTCTCTCTAGTTCTAATTCTCTCTTCTGCATTTCCCTCTTCTGTTGCTTTCTGATTTTATACTTATTTTTCACTCTATTTTGGGGGGAAGTTGTTTTTCCCAATCTTAAACTTTCCATTCTCTTTCCCCCCTTTCCTTCCCCCCCCCCATCTAAGATTACTTGTTCATTAAAGATGGCTTCTTCTTTGTCGCAATCTTCTTGTTCTGCAGGCATTTCTTGTTGTTTCTCATAATTCCAAATCTCCATTTCTAAAAACTGAAATACGAAGCCAAAAGAACCTCTCCCTTCTTGTGCATCTTCTTTGTATCTTCTTTGTACTTTTTACATTCCATTTTCAGTTCTTCTAAAAGTGGAGCCATTTTAAACACTTTTAAACAACCACCCGATTGATTTTAGTCATTCAAAACAATAACCAAGAATCCAGAAATCATCAAGTAATCCAGATAGTCCCGAGTTATATCTTCTTATTTCTTTTTGGACTTTCTCTTCCTGGGGTTTTTGTTGCGATATTTCAGTTAGAATGTATCTTTTGGAAGTCTTGTTGAGATTTTGCTGTAAGTTCTTTTTTAATTCCAGGCAGTCTCCTCCCTTCCAGATCCTGCCCTTTTATTCTTCCTCTCTCCTTTCCTGTTTTCAAAAGCTTTTAATTATCCAGAAATCTTTATTATCCCTTTGACTTTTTATTTAAATGCCTATTGATGTCAAAGTGGATTTTTTTCCAATTTCTTGCTTAAGTCTCTTAGCTGTCAGTATAGGAAAAGGAGAAAACCAAATCTTTTCCCTTTTCTCTCTCCTTCGCAGCTTAAGAATCTTCTTAGGGAACAATGTTATTGTTTTTTAACAGTTTCAATTCCAGGGTACCTTATTTGTTGCTTTTGTTGTTTGACCCGGTCAACCAAAACTTTCTCTTCTTCCTCCTGCACATTCTTTTCCAGTCGAGTTCTTTTTTGTGGTGGCCATTTCTGACCACTGCTGCAACCGCCTTCGGGAAAGGGAGTAATGGCCAGCTGGGAAGGAGAGATGCGGCTCTCCTCAACCCTGCAGGCAGTCTCCCCCCTCTTCACCACCTCTACGGGGTGGCTTAGCCCCAAAACCAGCCGGCTTGGGGCGCTCCAGCGGCGAGCATGGATCGAAGCCTCGCAGAGACGAGGTTTCGGTCTGTCGCTGAAGAAGCTCAAACCAGAAGCCCCAAGAGTCCTGTAAAGTTTTATATAGTTCTGCTGGTAGACCATCCGGACCTGGTGTTTTGCCATTCTTTTGTCCTTTAATTGCTTCTGTTAATTCCATCATTGTTCTTCTAATGTTGCTGTAATTGTTTCTGGTACTATAGGTAGGTCTACGTTTTCTAAATATTTTATTTTATTCTTCTGAAATTACCTCTTGATCATATTGTCAGGATTCTGGCAGTTGTCCTAATTAAATCATGACACATGTAGTTTTTCATAGTAATTTTGGATTATTTTCTTTTTATTGTCATTTTGATAATAAAGAGTCCATCTGTTAGTTGATGAATCAATTTCTTTTCTTTCTCCTTTTTCAATCTATATGCCAACCAACTTCCTGGCTTATTTGCATTTTCAAAAAAGTTTTGTTTGGATCTTTTAATTTTTTGTGCTAGCTCTTTATCTATTAAATTCAACTCATGTTTTTTTTAAGTCCATTTGATTTTTTATATTATTTTTTGTGGGTTATTTTGTAATTCCATCTCTAACCTTTTGTATTCCTCTTCCAGTTTCTTTTGAGCTTGTCTCTTCTTTTTATTTCTCTTTCCCACATATGTTATGGTTAGTCCTTTAAGCCTTTGTTGTATCCCATACATTTTGCAATGAAGTTTCTTCTATCTTCTTCCGGTGGCTGTCCCAGCTTCGGAGCTGCTCGCAATGGCTGTCTTCCCCAGCTGTCAGTTTAGAGAGCCTTCTCCGAATTGATCAGGGAGTTTGCGGGCTCCCTGAGATCAACTGAGTGTGCTCTCCTTGATTATCGCCCCTCTGAGGCGATTTAGGTGCAATTGGATCACCCGGCAGCCAGGATAATGACCCCCCCCCCCCCCGGAGCTTCTCGAGAGGCACATGTCACCGTAACGTCAGCCCCGCCTTTAATGACTGCCACAAGAAGTCATAAAATCACCTGAGTTATGACCATGATGGGCAGGTTCCATTACAGTTGTAACTCGAAGACTGACCGTAGTACAGCAGTTCCACAATGTTTAGATGGCAGAGAATCCTCAAGGTATAAGGGATGCACCCACCTGCTCCTCATACCATGGTTGGACACACTGCTCTAGAGCAAATCTACCATCAGTCTACATACAACTGATGAGCCAATGGGCAGATCACATCATCCTTATGCCAAATTATGGCATACCCAAGCAACTCCTTTTTGAGGAACTCTCTTGCTAACCTGGAGGGCTGGAGGAAAGTTACAAAGATACAATAAAGGCCGCCCTGAAGTTGCCTGACATAGACCCAACCACCCAGGAACACCCATCCATAATGGCTGTCAAGCTTACGAAGTGAAGTGCACTTTGGAAGCACAACATAACATGAGCTGCACAGGTCTAGAGCCACCAGTGCAAACAACTACAGTGTCTACACCTGTTTGCCCAACATGTGCCAGGACATTGTGCCCTGTCATCTTTGAACACACCATACTTAATGTGATTAATGGTGTTGAAGTCTTTATTGATGACAATGCACAAACAATTGAACACTGACCATGAACTGGTTTTCTTTCACTAACCTATTTTTTAGGAGAATAATGTTACAATGATTATTACTATTAATTAATGTTCCTACTGCTTTATTATTTACAGTTGGTCCTCGACTTACAACAGTTCATTCAGTGACTGAAGTTACAACAGCATTGAAAAAAAGTGATTTATGACCATTTTTCACACAACCATTGTAGCATCCCCATGGTCATGTGATCAAAATTCAGATGCTTGGCAACTGACCCACATTTACAACAGTTGCAGTGTCCCAGGGTCATGTGATCACCTTTTGTGACCTTCTGACAAGCAAAGTCAATGGGGAATCCAGATTCACTTAACAATGCAACCTTGAGCCATGGTGGCGCAGTGGTTAGAGTGCAGTACTGCACTCAAGGTTGACTCAGCCTTCCATCCTTCTGAGGTGGGTAAAATGAGGATCCAGATTGTTGGGGGCAATATGCTTGACTTTGTAAACCGCTTAGAGAGGGACTATAAAGCGGTATATAAGTCTAATTGCTATTGCTACTAACTTAACTATTTAATTCATTTAACAGCTGTAGCAAGTTCATCTTGTGCAACACTGAAGCTGGCATGGCCAAGCTTTCTGTGAAAGAGATGAATGCATGAATCATGTGCCACATTTCCAAATGTTTGAGCACATTGAACCTTTTGTCCCTGCAACACAAAGATTATCCTGTTTTATGTCCTGTGCACATGCACTCCCATTTCTTTTTATGAGACCTCTCCCATCTACAAATGTGGTCTCAAACCCTTGTTTGTCAAGACTAGAGGCACTCAGTAAATTGTGCTCCATTTCAGGCACATATAATATAAAACTTTTCCTCCAGGCATGGAATCGGCACACTGCCTTTTCCTATGACTTTAGCCTTCTGGCCATTTGCTAAAGCTACTGTGCATCTCCTCCAGCTGGGTCCAATCTGAAAAACAACTTAGAATTATTAACGAATAATTGATAATTGTTTGACTAGCCCCACTATCTATTAAACATTTGTCTCTGCTATTACAATAGCTAACTTTTGCAACAGCAGCTTGTCCATTTCTTGGTTTACTTGTAAATAGTCTTTCTTTAAATGAGTTTTATCTCCACAGATAAAACATCTCTGTTTTTCCTGTTCTTTCTTCTTGGGAATTCTTTGCTGAGATGTAATCCGATCTCTTATGTTGCTCTGTTCTCTGCAGACATCCAGTCTGTTGCTTTGCTCTCTCTGCTCCTTGGACCCCCACCTCAGGAATTTATTTTATTTATTTTTATTTATTTATTTGATTTGCCAATTGTTTACAAGATAATAAGTATAAGTGTATACATAGTTGTGAATACATGAAATGGGTACATATAAGAAAAATAAAAGAATAAGAGAAACAATAGGACAGGGACGGTAGGCACGTTGGTGCGCTTATGCACGCCCCCTACAGACCTCTTAGGAAAGGGGTGAGGTCAATAGTAGACAGTCTAAGGTTAAAGTTTTTGGGGTTTGGGGAAGAAACTACAGAGTCGGGTAGAGTATTCCAGACATTGACCACTCTATTGCTGAAGTCGTATTTCCTGCAATCAAGTTTGGTGCGGTTAACTTTGAGTTTGTATCTATTGTGTGCTCTTGTGTTGTTATGGTTGAAGCTGAAGTATTCATTGACAGGTAGGACATTGCAATGTATGATTTTATATACCATGCTTAAGTCAGACCGAAGACGGCGTAATTCAAGGTTTTCTAGTTCTAGAATTTCAAGTCTGGTGGCATAAGGTATTCTACAACGAGTAGAGGAGTGGAGAACTCTTCTTGTGAAATATTTCTGGACTTTCTCAATTGTGCTAATATCAGATACGTAATGAGGGTTCCAGACTGATGAACTGTATTCGAGTATTGGTCTAGCAAATGTTTTGTATGCTCTGGTTAGTAGTGTGATATTACCAGAGAAAAAGCTACGTAGGATTAGGTTAACAACTCTTAATGCCTTTTTGGCTATGTAGTTGCAGTGGGCTCTAGCACTTAGATCATTAGAGGTGAGTATTCCAAGGTCCTTTACAGAGCTTGGGTCATCAACAAGATCTTGACTATTCAGCTTGTATTTTATTTTCTGATTTTTTTTGCCAATATGTAAGACAGAGCATTTATTTGTTGAGATTTGAAGTTGCCATTTGTTTGACCATTCTGATACATAGTCAAGATCTTTTTGTAGGGTAGCAGTATTGTCTGTGGTATTGAACAGCTTTACATCATCAGCGAAAAGAACGCAATTGCTCTTAATATGATCACAGAGGTCATTTATGTAGAGTATGAAGAGAGTTGGTCCTAGAACACTGCCTTGGGGGACACCACTATTGACAGGTACAGAATTTGATAGGACGCTCCCAATTTTGACCATTTGTTGTCTGTTTGCCAGGAATGCTTCTATCCAGTTATTCAGTTGTCCAGAGATACCATAGGATTTTATTTTTAGGAGTAGTTTGTCGTGTACCACTGAATCAAAGGCTTTACAGAAGTCTATGTAGATTGCGTCTATTGCTTTGCCCTGGTCGAGTTGTGTCGTCCATATGTTTTTGCAGTGTAAGAGTTGCAGATTACAGGATAGTTTTTTTCTGAAACCAAATTGTTTATTGGAGAGTAGGTTGTTTGTCTCTAAGTGGAGGATGATGGATTGGTTAATAATTGATTCCATGACTTTACAGGTGACGCAGCATAAGGAGATTGGTCTGTAATTTTCAACTAGGCTTGGGTCTCCCTTTTTGAAGATGGGGATGACTGTGGCTTGTGACCATAGGTTAGGCAAGGAGCTGGTCCTGAAAGATTTTTCAAAGCTTATGCTTAGAGGTTTGGCTATGGCAGTGGATAGCTTTTTTAAGAAGTAGGCACATATTCCATCCGGTCCAATAGATAGAGATGGTTTTAGATTGCGTAGTGCTTTTTCAACATTGTCTTCTGTAAAATCGATATGTATTAGATCATTGTTGTTATCTGTGGTACGGCTAGGAAATACTGGGCATGATCCATTGCTGTTTACAAATACTGAGCCGAAGAATGTGTTAAAGATGTTGGCTTTAATGGTGTCGTCGTTGCAGTCTTTACCATCAGGTCCTATCAAGGGTGGGATAGACCTTGAGTCTTTTAGTTTGTTGTTTACAAAATTGTAAAAAGCACAGGTGGAATTGGTGCTTAGAAGGTTTTCCTCTTGTTTAATGTGATAATTGATGCATTCGGTCTTTATCTGGTGGCATAAATTTTTGTATCGGCTTTTGAAATTGGCAACGTGACCAGATTTGTTTTTCCGCCAGAGTGATCTCTTTTTGGATTGAAGTTTCCTTATTGTTATGGGTAATCTGCTTTTTTGTTTTGTTTTGGGAGTTGTTGTTGGTACATATAGTTTGATGACTCTTTTGACTTCAAGTAAAAATATGTTGTAATGGTCTTCAACAGTATTGCATCCAGTGAATAGAGATTGCCAATCAAGGGATGAGAGATCGTTGTCTATAAGATCATAGTTGCCTTTTTTGAAGTTACAATTGGGGATTACATCATTGTGGTGATTTTTGTGTGGGCGTATGCTGAGACAAAAGTCAATCATATTGTGGTCACTGCTGGAAAAGGGTTCTTTAGTTTGTATTCCGTAAATTAAATTCAAACTATTGCAGAAGATGAGATCGAGGCAGTTGTTTAGTCTAGTGTTGTTGGTTACTAGTTGTTCCAGTCCCAGATTTGTAATAGCATTGTAGAAGGTTGTGTGTATGATTTCAGTTGTACATTCATTTAGGGTCCAGTCAATATGAGGTAGATTGAAATCACCAAGAAAGATAAAAGGGTATGGGCAGGATGCAGCCCATGTTAGTAATGTATTTAACTTGTTTACATGTTCGATGTCATAATCAGGTGCTCTGTAACATAGTAAGAATTGAATTGTGATATTTAAGGATAGTTCACAGATGATGGTCTCAGGAAGAGCAAGCTCCTGGGTAACTTGGATATTTTTTAGATGTAAGGACTTTTTATAGAAGATAGCAACACCACCTCCTCTACGAATTTCACGATCTGATCGGTAAACATGATAGTCTCTTACTGTGGTAATGGAGTCAGGGAGAGATGCATTGAGCCATGTTTCACAGACAAATATAATGTCGAATTTAGCCATATTTAGTAGGAGGAAAAATTCAGGTATTTTATTCACGAGGCTTCTTGCATTGAGTAGTTTGCATTTAAGGCCAGTAGTAGTTGGAATTGAGGTAGTTAGGGGCGTGCATGCCTAGTCTTGGGTGATGGTGGATCGGTTGAGGTAGGGTTGTGGTTGAGGGTTTTTGTTTTTGTTTTCCCTTGAATGAGATTTCTGGGCCCCTCCTAGTTAACTAAATACACTTTCAAAGTTTGTTGCTTTTAAGAGAAAGAGGCACGTCTTGCACTGGCAATTCGAACAGTTTATATTTTTACTGTGTAGACTCAGATTTGTATTGAGCATTCACTCCTGGCTTCAATATACTTCTGCTTCTATCACAGGAAATAAAATTGCTTCCAATCTTCACAGGAGTTCAGTTATAACAATACTTCCCTACTTACTGGGAGTCCAAAGTTACTGTCCTTTTAAAAGAGGGAGTCTGGATTAGCAATTTGGTGAAGAGAGAAGAGGGAAGAGGGAAGTGGGGGCGGCAGGGGGGAAGCAGTCTGCTTCACACCCTGGCTGCAAACTTCTGAAGACAGACTCACAGCTCCCAGTGCTCACCGCCCTGCAAGGATGGGATGAATCTCACCGTCTCACCGCACTGCAAGGATGATCATAGAGCCTCCGGTACTGGCGAGCCCCACCACCATACCTTCTAGTAAGATGGGTCGAATCGCAGATCGTTGAGCGCTTTTGAATTTAGCGCTTTCCGAGGAATGAGCTCTTTTCTGGCATGCTAGTCAAGAATGGGAGGAATCGGAAATCGCCGAGTACTTTTGAATTGAGCGTTTACTGAGGAATGGCGCTCTTTTCTGGCTTGCTGGCAAGTCTCGGGCATTAGGCTTTCCACCTCACCGGCTGGACCCGCAGGGATTAGAGGGCTTGTCGCCTGGCACTGCCCGTGCCCGCCAGAGCTCCTCACGCTGCTGCTACCGCGCCGACATCCCTGGCTCTTCCCCAGTCTCGTCATTTCTCTTCATGGTTTCTTCTAAAATGGCGTTTTTGTTCTTCAGAAATCAAACAGGCTTTAAGGGCTTCCATATGTAGTTCCTGTTCTGGTTTACATTCAAAAACTGCTGAAACTATGTCCCACGTTTTATCAAGACTAATACCAACAGCACCTTCTGAGATTCAGGAATCTGCATTCCATGCTGTTCTAATTCACCAGTGTCTGCATGTGCAGTAAATGCTTTTCTACACTCTCTTGTGGTGGCAGCTGGGCTCTGTACAATTGTCTCGATAATTGCACAATATTACATGCTGACGCACTCACATGCACACTTTTCAATTTTCAGCCAAACCTCCTTTGCAGTTTTTAAATCAGCTACATTTAAGAATTGTTCATCTTCCAAACTTAAAATGATGTAAGCCAGTGCCTTATCATACTTGAAGAATAGAAAGGGGAAGTTCTCCTTAGAGCCGCGAGGATCATCCAGAGAGTGGGAGGTGCTTCAGTCTGCGTCGTTGAAGGCTGAGCTTAATTACTGAGGAACGCTCCGCCCTCCATCACGTGGCTCCCTTGCGTTCCCCAGTTTATGCTCAGCCTTCGTGAGGATAGGCTGTGTGATTTTCCACTCCTTGGCCGATTCAAGAATTTTCCCTATTATTCAGGTTTGCTTTATTGTTGCCTCTTCCTTCCTTAGACTCTGCGCATTTGGGGTGTCTCTGTAGTAAGGGGAGCGCGTTCTTCGCCCCCAGGGGGTATAAAGAGCGGGCGGTTTTATCGCGCTCCAGCGCCAACCCCCCCCCCC
>NW_020717078.1:131331-142268 GCF_900518725.1 Notechis scutatus | reverse complement strand
TGGAGCTGTCATTCAAAAAACCTGTAGCAGATGCCGGAATCACAACAGATAACTATTCGGACTTTGCAGGAACACGGGTTCTCTGTTAATTTCGATGAGTCATCTGTCCCCAACCAATTAACTGCTACACTTGGGTGCAATCATAGATACCAGGTCATGCGAGCTTTACCTGTCACAAGAGTGACAAGATAGTATCGGTCCTGGCGGGTGAAATTCAGACAGCCTGGACGGCCTCACTGGCTCTACTGTCACAGCTCCTGGGGGAGATGGTGTCCTGCATAGCAATTGTACCGTGGGCACGCCTTTACGCAAGGACTCTACAGTGGTTTCTTCTACCATACCTCAGAAACAATATCAATTGGCTAGAAATCAGAGTAGCTCATCTAGCTCTAAAGAGATTCCAGGAAAGTATTTCGGGACACCACATACTTATTCTGATGGACAATGTGGCCACCAAGGCACATATCAACTGGCAAGGAGGAACCCACTCCAGAGCACTCATGCAGGAGGCGAGTCAATTAGGACTCTGGGTAGAGAGACACCTGCTCTCCATCAGAGGGGAACACATTTCAGGGGTAACAAATGTGCAGGCGGACTAGCTCAGCAGAACCACAGTTGACCACTTAGAGTGACGACTACACCCGGACCTGTTCAGAGAGCTGTCAAGGAAGTTTGGCAGTCCAATCCTGGACTGCTTCCCCATCAAACGCCCAGTTACCCAGGTTCTATTCCAGGTTCCCAGCAATGGAAGTGGAGGGAGTCAATGCCTTCCGCAGCCCATGGCCCTGGGGACTGCTATACGCCTTTCCCCCACTTCCACTGATACTGAGAGTTGTAAAAAAAATGATAGAGGAGAGGGCCGCGATGGCCTCTTGCAGCCCTCTGCCAGTGAAAGCAGCTCGGAGGCGCACACACACAGCTGTGCCCCTTTTTTGCTGGCAAAGGCACCATGGGCCAGATCTAAGCACCCCATGGACCGGATCCGGCCCGCGGGCCTTGAGTTTGACACCCCTGATTTTGATCAAACAGCCTTATACATTTGAATGATTAAAATGTAGATTTTTTAAAAAATCTGTACAAGCTTTGCTTTCATAAGTATTCTTTGAAGAAGACATTGCAGGCCAAAACCTATTAAGTCCAGAGTAAAGATGTTACAGTGTCATGGAAAGTTGTCTTCCTTTTGGGTGTGTTTTGGTGAGTGCTGTTTGGAGCATTTTGATCCTTGCTGCATCGAGTAAGATATTATTTTTAGGTGAGAGTCACATTCTTTTATTTTCCCATTTCTCTCAATACTTCAGAATTCCAATGTTGAAAACCTGCCTCCACATGTGATCCGGCTGGTCTACAAGGAAGTCTCCGCTCTAACATCAGATCCACCTGAGGGCATCAAGGTGTTTCCCAATGAGGAGGACATTACAGATGTGCAGGTCACCATTGAAGGACCTGGTAAGAGAGGGTTACTTGAAAGAGGGTTCATCTTTGGGGACTTTTTTTAAGGGTTGCATCTCAAGATTGAACTATAGTGATTATGCTGCTCTATTCAGAGAATCATACCGGAGAAGGCAGCCCATCTTGAATTATTGGTCAATAGGAAGGAAAAAGTTGGATGTTGGAAATGTGAGCCTTACTCAAGAAGATATTCATCATACAGATAATCCTTCATTTATGACTGTAATGGAGCCTGGCCGGCGTGGTTGTAACTTATGTTGGTTGTAAAGAGTCAGTCACAGCAAACGTGATTTTACTTCCTTTTTTCTGGCAGCCATTAAATGAATCTGTGGTAACTACGTGAACACCACAGTCATTAAGTGAACCATTGCTTTTGCTGAAAATTGGAAATAAGTGCTGGTTTTTGGCAAAACTGCTGTAAAAGATGTTAATGTGATCCCAGGAGATGGTCTGGTTGCCGAACTCCCAAAGTGTAGTCGTGACCAGGGGGAGCAGCCATTGGAACTTCAAAGCTGGGTCATAAGTACCCCCTAGGTAGGTTCATCGGAACTGCTCGTAAGTCAAGACCTCTCTTTTTCTTTTCTTCCCTTTGTAGAAGGTACTCCTTACTCTGGTGGCCTCTTCCGCATGAAGCTGATTCTCGGCAAAGACTTCCCTGCCAGTCCACCAAAAGGCTACTTTCTGACCAAAATCTTCCACCCCAATGTGGGTGCCAATGGGGAGATCTGTGTCAACGTCCTCAAGAAAGACTGGAAAGCAGAACTTGGCATCCGACATGTCCTGCTGGTAGGTAGTGTTTTTAACTGGGTAGATCCCAGGATGGCAGATAGCGGACTCCAAAGAGATTATTTTATTCTTCTTAGGCATGTGCAGAAACACATAGGACTATGTATACATGTAGTCCTCAACTTACTATCATAATATCCCCAAACTGCCTCTCAGTGTACCAGCAATTTTTTACAGAAAAATTTCAGAGTATCTGTCTGTGTATCTGTCTACTCAGAACAAAGTGGATCGTGCAGCAAGACAGTGACCCAAAAGCATGTAGACTCATATAGTCAGAGATGTATAAAGATGTATAAAGTTAATAGTTTGGAAAGCCTTGGCCTTATTTGTTTGTTTATTTAAACAATTTGTATGGCTAGCTATCTCATACATGATTCTGGGTGGGTAACAATTAAAATCAATGGAAACAAAGCAAATTTCTTTATTAGAAAAATTATGTTGCCGGCTATTCGCACTTGGCGGCTCAAGGTGTCCTACAGGGATACAAATAAAAACATATATAAAAAAAACTAATAAAAATAAAATAATATAATAGCCCCTCACCGCGGCGACAATACATCACACAAGCCATTTAATGGGCTTCATCCCACTCTGGGTTCCCCATGCCTGCTGGCAGAACCAGGTCTTCAGTGCCTTCCAGAAGAGTGTTAAGAGTGGGAGCCATTCTAATCTCTGGGGGAATGATGTTCCAGAGAGAGGGAGCCAACCTGGAGAAGGCCTTTCTTCTGGGTCCCACCAGGTGTATCTCCCTAGGGGATGGGACCCGCAACATTCCTTGCCTCCCCACTCTGGTGGGTCAGGTAGATGTGACTGGCACAAGTTAGCGATCAATGATTAAAAAACATAAATAATCCTATAGAAATGTGGAAGGATCTGAAGCATGGAGTTCATCTGAAGAGGCCCACAAACAAATCTGAAGTGTTCTGTAAGGAGGAATGGCCTAAAATTCCTCCAAACACGTACAGAGGACCAATTGACAGTGATTGAAAAGATTTACCGTATTTTTCAGAGTATAAGATGCACTTTTTCCATCCCCAAAAGTGGGTGGAAATGCCTAGCAAATGTTGACAAAGGTTTTTGCAGACAGTGGCACCATCTCATGGTCCCAAGCCATGTTTCAATTTCAGCTCCGGGATTTTAGAATCAAAAACTCAGGACTTGGAAAGGTGTGCTGGAAGAAGCAGGATAAAAGTTGGACAAGGACAAAACACGGCTTTTTTAATCCCCTCTCGTGCTGCACACTGGCAGCAGGAAAAATGAGGAATTAAGCTTTGCGAGCTGTGTTGGCTATTCTTAATGGAGTTCACCAATAACTATTTATTTTCCTTTATTTATTACATTTGTATACCACTGAATCTCCAGGGACACCTGGCAGTTTACAAATGACTTACAAATTTATAGTTGATTATTTCTTTTTGTTTTTGTTTTTTGTAAATTTTATTTGAGTTTTCACAAAGAGAAAAAAAAATACAAATAAAACATCTTTTTTGAAAGTAGCATAATCCTGGGTTACATTTCTTCGTACAGACACAAATTCAGGTTCATGCTCATTTTTATATTCTATTCCATATCTTATTACTATTTTACATTTTCTGCATAGCTTCTCCCCTCTTTTAATTTTCTCAATTTTATTTTAATTATCTCATCTCAATTCAAATCATTGTATTTATATTTTTTGTCCTGTTTCAATTATCTATTATCTTTTCTCATTAAACCAAATTTCTCCTGTAGTTACTGATTGGAGTATGACGCCTTTATATCTTTTCCCTAAAGTTGTAACATTCAATAACATAACTTCCATTCGGATTCTGCTTGGTACATTCTTAAAATACACACTGTATTCTTAAAAAAAGAAAAAATTATAAATGTATATAATTAAAACAACATTCCATTCCAATTCAATTCTATCAATAATATTCATTAAAGTCTTAACATCTTTAACATTACTTTTCAATTAAATATCATACTTCTATGGGAACAATTATAAGCTTTCCATAGTTAATTCCCCCCCCCCCCTTCACTTATATTTTATAAAACATTATTTGTGTAGCTTTTTAAGTGTTTAATTAAATGCAAACATATCTACAAATTAAGAAAGCTCAGAAGCACCATTTTGAAATGTTTTAAGACCACTTATACTCTTCTTCATTCCTAAAGGCAAAACTGCACCAGACCAGCATAGAGATTAACCAGAACACATCTTATAAATTAATCCAATAATACAAAGTCTCTTAACTAAAATGCTTTCCACATGCAACCCCGTCCTTCTTTTTTATTTCTTCCACATAGCTGTGTGTAAATACTGAACAGCCATTCTCTGCTTTTTTCATCTGGAAACTAAGTGAGCAAAACAGAATATAATTTCTGCCTCCCAAAACTCCCTAACTAAAGAGGCCGTTTTGCTATACATATTTTTGAAAAAAATAAACATAGGTAGTTCTTGACTTACAACCACAATTGAGCCCCAAATTTCTGTTACTAGGCGAGATAGTTAAGTGAATTCTGCCCCATTTTATGCCAATTCTTGCCACAGTTGTTAAGTGAATCACTGCAGTGTGTAGTAACATTAAGTAACATGTTAGTAACATGTTAAGTGAATCTGGCTTCCTCACTGACTTTGCTTGTCAGAAGGTTGCAAAAGGGATCACATGATCCCAGATACTGCAACTATCATAAACATGAGTCAGTTGCCAAGCATCTGAATTTTGATCACGTGACCATGGGAAATATTGCAACGGTTGTAAGTGTGAAAAACGGCCATAAGTCATTTTTTCAATGCTCTTGTAAGTTTGAGGGGGGTCACTAAATGAACTAGTGCAACTCAAGGACTAGGTGTATAGTTTGGGAATTTTTTTTCCTCAATAGCTCATTCCAAATCTTTGCATGACCTATTTTGAAGAAAGTCACACATATGCACATTAAATATTCTAAAATCCCGGAGCTGAAACTGAAACATGGCTTGGGGCCGTGAGATGGTACCACTGTCTGCAAAAAGGGAATGTATGACCACCGAAGGCTTGGATTCGAATTTCAGGGTTGGAAACAGTGTTGTAGAAGTCATCATGCTTCTCACACTTGAATAAGGCAAGAGTTTGAAACCAGTCAGTCCACCCCTGCTTTGAACGGTCACTAAATGAACTGTTGTAAGTCAAGGACTACTTGTACCAAAGTACCACTGTACTTGTTTTGTGATTTCATCTTCATTCCTTCTGTATCACTAAACCAGTTCAGTGTACCTCATTCTTTTTTTTTTTAAGCAAATTTTATTAATTTCAAAAACAAACAAATCATCATCAACCATTACATATTTGAACCTTTTTCCATTATAAATTTTACAAGTCAGATAAAACCTTATCTTATACAATACAATTCTATTTTAAGCCATTTCCATATGAGCATAAAAATGCTTCTTATCCAATTTCTCTTTACTTCTCTTTACTCTTATTCAATTTCACTATTATTATTTCATCTATTTCTTTCTGACTTGATTACCATTATTCTCATTCTATATTTCTAAAAGGTTTTATTAATACTCTCAAAAACATAGACACACAACAAACAAACATATAAAAAATCTTTTAGGAAAGTAACTTGGCCCCAGGTACCTCTCTTTATATGGGATTTAATTATATTCATGCTCATCTTACATATCATTACCTATTTTGTTTACCATTCTATATCTTCTATATAAACTTCTCCACACATTTCACTCTTCATAATTCTATCTTATTTAATCCATCTTAATTTAAATCATTATGTTTGTATCTTTTGCCCATTCTTTATTATCCCTCTATCTCATTCCTTATAATGAAAAAAAAAAGAATTTCTCCTGAAATCACTAATCAGAGTATGATGCCTTTCTATCCTCCCCCTAAATTAATTAGATTAACATTTATAATAACACCTAATACCCAATCTGATTCTGCTTGGTACATTCTATCTACTAATTTTTTCTTTTAATAACAATAAAAACAGCGTAATAAATCAAAAATGTTTAAATACATAGTGCCCTCCTAAATACATAGTTGAGTAATAAATCTAAATATTAAATCTTATAACATTCCCATTGCCTTTCCCTTTAATATTTTATTACATTTTAAAATCAATCATCATTAAACATTTCAACATTTTAATTTCTTATTAATTCTTAAGCCATTCTAATTTTCTATTTCTAATACAGATGTTACAATACCATCTTATGTACCTTGCAAAATCTTTTTTAAAGAAATTGTACTTTACCCTTTGTCCCTAAAAAAAATTCCTCTTTTCCCATCTAATTTCAAAACTTTGTGGCTTTTCTCCGCCTTTCCCCTTTCTTTCTTCCCCCACCAAATCTTCCTACCCCCCCTTCTTCTAGCCTCTGCCTTGCTGGCATCCCTTCTCTGTTGTATTCCCTTTTTCTTTTGTTTACTATCATTATATTTAATTTGCATCATATTTTTCTCTTTCTTAAATGTTTTTTTAGATCTTAAGTCCTTCATTTTCCTCGCTTTCTTCCTTCCTTCTTTCTTAGTTAAATTTTGGGATTCATTAAAGATGGCGTCTTCGTCTTCTTCTTGTTGTTCTTCTGCTTCCATCTGTTGTATTGTTTGTTGATAGTTAACCAGCGCCATTTCTAAAAATAGGAAGGCTTTTTCCATACCATCTTTACAGGCTGTTTTTGTTTGCTCATATTCTTCCCTCAGTTCCTCAAAAGAAAAAGCCATTATGGATCTTTTCTTTTCTTTTTTCCCTCTTTCTTCTTACACCAACCAAGATATTTCAAAAAGAAGTAAAACAATCCCAAAATCCACAATCCTCAATCAATCCAAGCCAAGACAAAATTCTCCCTTTCCCTTCCAGGGGTAGTATCAGACAAAAGAAAAAAGAAAGTCCAAATCTGTATTTTGAAGCCTTATTGGAGTTATATTTCTGTCTTCAAATCCTTAAGGCATCTCCTCCAACAAAATCAAACCAGATGAATATATTTTTTGTCCTCTCCCTTCCGACTTATCCCATAAAGCTAGTTTTACCTGAAAAAAAACAGGTTTCTCAATATCCATTTATTAATTCCGTCGGGAGGGAGAATAAACTTTCCTTTCAGCACCTCAGAATTGCCGCTTATTTTCTCTTGTGGAAAGAATCATCCAAAAAACCATCATTTCCAGGAATTAAATTAAATGTATCTTAGAGTCCTGGATCAACCAAGAAAACTTTCACTCTCAAAAGCTTTCTCCTCTTCCTCCTGCGCATACTTGCCCAGCTGCCGGCTTCTTTGTGGCGGCCATTGCGGACCGCCGCTGCACCGTCTTGGGAAAAGGGGGTTCTGCCGGCCGGGGAGGGGGTCTGCAACACCCCCAAACCCCTCTCCGGATCCCCCCTATCTTCAGCTACCCCTGCAGGGTAGCCTAGCTCCGGACCCGTCCGGATCGGAGCACCAAAAGCGGCTAGCGCGGCAGGGATCGCTCGGAGTCGCAAATCCCTGCCGCTCGCGAAGCCGACAAACCGGAAGTCGGACAGTGTACCTCATTCTTACAGATCACTCACTTTTGTATTCAGTCCTCATCCATTCTTGACACTATCTCTTGATCAATCACACACACACACACACACTCCCATTGCATCCAACTTTTATGTTTGTGCACTTCCATACAATAAAAAAAGCAGAAACGCTCTCGAGGCTATCATTTTCAGTTCTTTCACCAAATCTTCCTTCCTGGCAACTGGACAGATACTATCCACTATTTTACTACCAGTGTTCACAAACCGTCACATTTCTCCAACCATTTCCTCATCTTCAGTAAACACTGTACCAAACTAGGCAAATTCACCTGCTTGCTCATGGTTTTTTTTTTAACCATTTAAGAATAACCTGCAATAATTTGCCTCATTTTTCTTATCAAACATAACTGTCTTGGTTTTTGATGCATTGATTTTCAGATCAGACTCCTTGGGGTGCTATACGGCTTTCTAGCCTTTGCTGCAGATCAATCATTCATAGCCATCCAGGTGGCCTTGTCTGCCTACAAAAGTGCACGTACTTCCATGCCCCCAACCAGTATGCCTCAAAATGTTGCCGTAAGCATTCCTTGTGTATTCATTTAGAAGTACATTGGGAACTGTAGCTTTATTGCAGTCACAATGATTTGCAGAAAGAGAAAATTGCATGTCTCCTGCCCTGTACAGGTAGTTCTCAGCTTGCAACAGTTCATTTAGTGACCACTCAAAACTACAGCAGCACTGAAAAAAGTGACTTATGACTGTTTTTCACACTTAATGACCACTGTAGATACATGATCAAAATTTGAATGCTTGGCAACTGACTCCCGGGGTCAGGTGATCACTTTTTGCAACCTTCTGACAAGGTCAATGGGGAAGCCAGATTCACTTAACAACCATGTTACTAACTTAACAGCTATAGTGATTCACTTAACTGTGGCAAGAAAGGTCAAATAAAATGGGGCAAAATTCACTTAACAACTGTCTCGCTTAGCAAGACAATTTTTGGACTCAACTATGGTATAAAAAGCTGTATTTTGCTTTCTCAGAGTTTTGTACTGTTTGGCCAGTGACCAAACCCTATGTCTCTTCTCCATTCCTTCAGGAGTCTGAAGGAAACCTCTTTGGTGGAGAGTCAGAAGGAAATAAGCTCATCAAGGGTGGAAGTCAGGCTAGTCCTTAGAGGGAATAGGAGACTTGCCGGTATCTATCTTCTGCTGGCCCTGAATGTTTGGGTCTTGTCTGAGGATTCCTCCCTCTTCCCAAAGGTGCTTTTTCAAAAGGCAACTGGACTTCGTTTTCCCTTGAAAACATTGCGCTTCTCATCCAAGAAGCTTCTTCAGTTCTGACTGACCGCTTTATTGTGGCAGCCATTAAGCGAATCTGGTCATTATATGAACACCACAGTTAGTCAGAACTGAAGAACTTCTTGGATGAGTAGTGAAACGTCTTCAAATGAAAACAAGAAAGTCCAGTTGCCTTTTGAAAAAAACACATTTTGGGGCAGCCATGACCTGGATGACTGATCTCCATAGACATTCCCCCCTCTTGTAACTCTGATTTCCTTATTTTGCTCCTGCTCCAGACCATCAAGTGTTTGCTGATCCATCCCAACCCGGAATCCGCCCTAAATGAGGAAGCAGGGCGCCTCCTGCTGGAGAACTATGAGGAGTACGCTTCCCGAGCTCAGCTTCTAACCGAGATTCATGCCCAACCCTCCTCCGGCTTGCATACAAAGAACCCTGCTGAGCCTTGCTCCTCTTCAGCAGGTGCCTCCGGGGAGGGTCCCATGGCCAAGAAACACGCAGGTGACAGAGACAAGAAATTGGCTTCCAAGAAGAAGACTGACAAGAAGCGAGCCCTTCGGCGGCTTTAGGGGATGGGGGGGTGAGGTTTGAGGGTCCGAAACAGGCAGGTTGTGGGCATTTGGGGTTCCATAGTACATATTCAATCTCCTCTTTTCCTCTGCCACCTTCACTTTGAGACTGCAGTCCAACTTTGTCTTGCCCTTGTCGGGTTTTTCTTTTCAGTCTTTAAGTTATTTAAATTATAAAAGCAGAAAAATCTATTAAATGCCTTTGTTTTCTAAGGAAGGCTTTTAATGTACGGTTGTGCCATCATATGAAGCGGGGTGGGGACTGTGTGGAGGGCACCTTGTTTCCTCTTCTTAAAATGAAGGCCTTGAAAGCCCAAAAGGGCAGAACTCAGTTGAGGTGGGAAGAGGTACTTTTGTTCTTTGTTCTAGTTTGTTGCTATGATTTTCAGGTGTGGACATGAGGGCAGGTATATTTATAGAATTATGTGTCTTAGCTACACAGGTCAAAATGAGACTCTTATGTTTAGGAGTTGTGTAGATCTAGATGTTCAGGTAAGGGGAAGCTGGAATGGCTGTTCTGGGAATATCTGCTTGTCTATATGGCAGTTTGCTAGAACTGAGTGATCTCTGTTGAAGGGTACATTCATGCATTTAAAACATGGGTGTTTTAAGCAAAGAAAATGGTTCTCTGGGTCATTTTAGTGCAGGTGATTTTATGATAGCCCTCAGAGGGGCTTTCTGAGAAATGGCTGGCCAGAATTTTACACTTAAACATTAACTTGCAATGGCTAAGCTAATTTGTGAACTTGCTGGCCACAGAGGTGCAGTTCTGTGCCAGAGGTTCAGGACAAGATGAGCAGATAGGCCTATAAAACAATTGATGTTCCTATTTGCCCCATCCAATCAGCACTGAACAACATGAGGTAGTGTATTCTGCTTAGAAACCTAATACTTATTGCACCTAGTTTATTTGTACAGTATTTCTGTATCCATTCAGTACTCAACAATTCAGACCCTTTGTCATTGCCTACAAGTGCCATCACAGAGCAACTCAAAATCTGCTTGCCCTTGTCTTATTACCTAGTTTTTATTGATGCTTAAAAACTTTTATATAAATATTTTGTGGAATTTTCCCAAAGCAGCAAGTCCATCAAAGATTTTTTTTAACCTATTACTTTTCTGAAGTAAATATCCTATATGAATGGAAACAAATCAATAAAATTAAAATTTCAGTACCATTTATTCAAAATAAGAGTGTACATGTTTATGGTGCTGATTATTTTGAAATTGAATAGTTTTTGAAAGAAAACCACAAGATAACGGTGGAGTTCATTAGATCTAAGGGAAGGCTTAACAGGATTGGTGCCATTCCTGAACATTCCTCTCTTCATTTCCACATCTATCTACA
>NW_020717078.1:110992-130931 GCF_900518725.1 Notechis scutatus | reverse complement strand
CAACTCCCAGAATTCCTCAGCCAGCTTTGCTGGCTGAGGAATTCTGGGAGTTGAAGTCCACAAGTCTTAAAGTTGCCAAGGTTGGACACCCCTGATCTACAATGAAGAATCACTTCAACAGTGAGATGGGTGGCATAAATAATTAACAAATAACTTCATGTATCAAGAGTAGAAGGAGTAGGGATTTTTTTCCATCAGTATCAAATTGATAGTTGATGTTTCTCATTGAGAATTCATACAGTCCATGTAGGGATTTATTTGACTTCAGTTGTGTCAAGAACGTTGAGGTGATTCCTGATTTGTCCATGGACCTCTTCAAGTGAACAGTCGTCCTGTAACTACAGAGAAGTTTGTTCATCATGCTTAAGTGTTGTTAATGAGTACCTTGCCAATTCAAGCTGGGTTCCTTTCCAGCTTGAGGAACACTGTTCCCTTGATCAGGCTCATCTGCATGGGAACTAGCGAAGCATATCAAGAAATCAAAATAAATTTTCTCACCACAGTTTATGCTGATGTATAACAGTGAAAGTTATTTTTGCCACCTAGTTTGCAATGCTTCTCCAAAGGGACATTGCAGTGCAGGGCCAGAAATAGGCCTCTAAAATGGTCCCAAAGCAGAAGCCATTGATCCATAATGTTAGGTTTTGAAAAAAGTTTTTCTCAGTCAAATGCAGATCACCCAATGAAAACTGGACCACCTAAGACACAATAGAAAATGCTTTTCACACAAAGAGTGATAATGGATGGTTACATTTTAAACTGAGCATATGAGATTCCCCCCCCCCCTTTTTTTTTAGATTTGGGGGATGGAAACCAGAAGTGATGTAGAAAAGGTGATGCAAAGTTGGGGGAGTTGTATGGTGAGACTTGTTTTTTTTAATGGTCTTTTTGTGTTCTGCATAGTTCCCATTTCAAAACAGCTGGAAAACTTAACTGGTTCAGCAGCCACAGAAGTTCAGAGTTCCCAAAAGTTCAAGCTGTGTGTTGTGTCCTCCAACCTAGATAGGCCTAAAAGGTAGGGGAAAATACCAGTGGTTCTGTAATTGTAAATGTGGATATCTCTACCTTTTTCTGAAGAAGCACTTGCATTGAGACCATGATTGTTGAACTTATCAGAGGCCAGCAGAGGGCAGTGCTGCATGTTGTGTGTGTGTACCTGTTTAGTCCAATATTATGCATTTTGAAGTAGGTGTAGGCTTTCTACCCTGCAGTAAAACAATGGGGGAAAATTACATTTCTTAAGAACCTGCTTGCTGCTGTTTTGGAATATTCAGTATTGTTTCTCCCACAAATCCTGAATCCAGAAAGCAGTTAGAAACACCAAAAGATCCTTAGCCAAATGAGTCCATTTCTGTTGCATCATCTGGGGCCTAAGTTTTAAGTGGCCCAGCCTCCCTTGATGATGGGTGTGCAAGGTGAGGCTTAGGCCTGAGTCAGAATCCAGCAGTATCAGCTGCCCTGCATTGGCTCCTACTAGTGTAGGTAGAAAACATTAGAAAGTAATACAAACTTTGCTTACCCTTCTCTACATAGGTCTCAGCTACACATGGATGTGCATGCACATATACGTCTGTCCTACTATGCATGTTCAGAGCAATAGTCCCACTTGATAGCTAGGGAGGGAGGGAATGTTGAGAGACCATAAAAATACTATGAGTATAAATTAGGGGTTGGAATTCTTTGCCTTGCAGGGTTGCATTTCTGTCAACCCCATTAGATGGATCAGACCAGGAAATCGACTCCACAGGAAGGCTAAAACTGCTTTGATTTACTATTTATTTATTTATTAAATTTATGTTGCCGCCTATTCACTCATGGTGACTCAAGGTGGCTTACGGAACATAAAAACCACATTTAAAACTATAAAATGAATTTAAAAAATCAAATTCCTGTGCATGGCTGGTTCCGGAATTCTGGGAATTGTCCACAGGTCATAAATGAGGCATAGTTGCCCACCCCTGATCTACTAACCTTGCAAAGTAGGTTATGCTTACCCAAGATCCCCTAATGAGTTTCACGATTGGGTGGCAGTTGAAGATATTCCTCTCCAGTCCCAATTCAAGATTTTTAATTGCTGTTTTCCATAGGTTTAACTCAATTTCAGTGGAAGGTGTTTTGAACCTGGAGCGTGCACCTAGAATTCATTCATGTAACTTTGAGACCACAAAGGATGAAATAAATTGAAATGAGCTCTGGGTAGATTTGAATCTTCTTTGCCATATTTTGAAAATGAAACACCCATTGTTTGCGCTCTCTTCTAGGGCAACTGCTTGCATTCCATTTTTAATCTTTCCACCAGGTGGTGCTTGCGGTCAAACTAAGGAATGAAAAGGAAGTTTTGTTGTATTACGGTAATTCTTTGTCATTTTTAAGAGCTGTTATTCGTAAACTTTGGGCATATGCAAGATGGAGGAAGAGGCTGGTAGGTGGAATTTCAGAGTGGAAAGGATTGGCTACACCTTTTCTCTCAACCTTGTCTTGACCACAACAAGCTCCTTACAACCATATTTACTACGCACAGGCAGATTAGTGCAGATCAACTCTTAACTTGCTTACGTTTAAAATTCATTGGAGGAAGATGGGACAAGCCTGCTTACATAAACCCTGCCTTACCTACAAAATCTTCCTTGTGTGAGGACAACATAAAGCCTTGGAAAGGCCCAAATTAGGTTAGCAAACTGCATAAGCTTGGTGCCTTTAATAGCTTCAAGGGCAAAGGGAGAAGGAAAATAAAAGGGGCTGGCTCCCTATATTGAAAGTTTTACTTCATTCTAGATCCTTTAGCTGGAAGAAACCAAAAAAACCCTGCCCAGATCTGGAATTTGTAACTGCAAGGAGACAACCATAAGCTAAGCTGGTTTGTTTATTTGTCAGAAGCGTCACAATTAAAATAGGGCATACTATGTGACATAAAATTTAAAACATAAAACTAAGCTGGTAAAAAGGCAAAACTATCCTTTAGATCTTGAAAAGCTTTACCTGCTAAATTTTGGTGGCTTCTGATGTTGCTATGGTAGATCAAACTCAGATTGGATGTGTGAGTGATGCAGTGGTACCTGGGATAGTAATATTCTTGAGGGATCAAGGATATTTGAGTGTGACCAAATGGCATTTAAAGCAAGGAGAGGCAGAATGTTGAGGTATTATGTGTCATTGCAGATGAAGAATGGAAGCAATAATCCATTTGTGATGACCCGGGGTGTGACACAAAAATAACCAAGTCACAAAAATAGAAGAAAATCCCTTTAATGCCTCCAACTTGGCCCCAATGTCCAATTATCCTAGGCAGGATATCAAATTCTTAAAACAGTTTACTGAGGGAGTAAATGCAGTCCGCACCCAAAGTAAAGTTAATTCAAAATAAAAAACCCAACACACCACACTGAAGGAATTGCTACAGCAGGCAAGGATGATTAATTGCAGAATTCTACCAGATAAGGCAGCAACCAGTTGGGAAGAAGCCAAAACACAGATAAGCTCAGACAAGAATGCACACTTTACTTCCAGCAACTTTGCCATGCACAGTTTGTCCTTTTAACCAGTCCTCCCAGCTGCAGCCCATCAAGGGGATCAGGGCCCCTTCCTCCCCATAGACCACACCACTCATGTCTCTCCCTTATCCGCTCCTCCCTGCGTGCCCTAGGATGAAGAGGGGATGGGCCTGGGTCGTCCTCTGAATGCCCATCCAGCCTGTACCCTTCCCCAGTTTCCTCCACAACCACAGGAGCCACACTCCCACTCCCTGTCAGCTGTTCCATCTCTCCCTCTGAGTCAGACTCCAGCAGGGGTATGACACCATTTGTGGTGATTTGGGCTCACTGGATAGCCCAGTTTAAAGTGGAGATGCTCCCAAGCTGGGTGAGCTCCCCCCCCCCCCTCCCATCAAAATGGATGTTTATGTTCTGAGGAAACATGTCCAGATGCCTGCAGTTGCAACTGAAAAAAAGTTGCATTAGGTCTTTCCATGTTGGCCCATCCAACCTCTGTTTGCAATCAACACAGCTTGCTGGCTGCCCTCCACAAGATGTGATAGATCCTGACAGATTTTATCCCCTTGATGCTGTTTTTGGACAATGTTGGAAGGTGGGTGGGTGGGGGAATACAGGTAATCCTTGACTTACGACTACAATTGAGCCCAGAATTTATGTTGCTAAGTGAGAAATTTGTTAAGTGAGTTTTGCCCCATTTTATGACTTTTCTTGCCAAATTTGTTAAGTAAATCATGGCAGTTTAGTCACACAGCTGTTAAATGAACTGGCTTCCCCATTGAGTTTGCTTGTCAGAAGGTCGCAAAAGGGAATCACATTACCCCAGGACACTGCAACCATCATAAATGTGAGTCAGTTGTCAAGCATCCAAATGTAAATCACATGACCATAGGGATGCTGCAACAGTCATAAGAGTGAAAAATGGTCATAAGTCACTTTTCACCGCTGTTTTAACCTTGAATGGTCACTAAATGAACTGTTGTACATTGAGGACTACCCGTAGTGTCTTAATACCAGGACAGCTAAGCAGAGTTGTCTCAATCATGGGCTAGGGATGAGGATGGGGCAATGTCCTCAGGTCACAGCAGAAAAAAGCACTACTGTGTTACATTTGTGCCACGGTGAGATTAAAGTGGAGAAAAGCTCTAAGGGGTGTCCAACCTTGGCAACATTAAGACTTGTGGATTTCAACTCCTAGAATTCCCCAGCCACTCATGGGCATGACGTGCTGGCTGGGGAATTCTTGGAACTGAAGTCAACATGTCTTAAAGTTGCCAAGGTTGGATAACATTGCTCCAAGTCATTTTTTCCTCAACTGGCTGTTTTCCACATGTTTGGTACTAGGAGCCCTTTGTCTTCAGCCAGCCCTTTCATAGAGGATGGGATGCGGTCCAAGATATCCAGAGGGCACTCAGTTGAGGTAAGCTGTCCTAAGAAGTCATCATACAATTTTATTGAGCTTATGGCATGATTCTATAAAAATAATTTGTGGTGTTCCTTAGAAGTGAGCTTGGTGCAGCACTATTAAATATTCTGATACGCAGCCCACTGTTGAGATACCTTGCAGCTACCAAATATCCACTGTCAGTTGATTTGTGAATATTCTCCTTGGTGAATATTCCTTTCAACTCAGCAGCCTTTATTGAAAAACACATCAACTTTGAATGTGCCCTATTTTATTACATCACCCCTGAAAAGTAACCCATTTCTTAAATACACAAGAAATAATGAAAATGTGAGAAATGAAGGGAAGAAACAGAAATGCATAAATATCTCCAGGATGATGGGGATATCCAGGCTACCTGTTCTGCTAAATAAAGCTGGAGGAAAGATTGTCAATGCATGTTTTAAATGCACCGTTTGGAAGGAAGAGGAAAAGAAAATATTTAGCTGAGAAGATTGCCTATGCTGATAAATCTCACACATGTAGAAATATCAATCAAAAGAAATATATCAGGAATTAGTAGAAGGTGAGTCCCATTGGTCTGAATGCTACTTTTGAGGAAACATGTTTTGCAACTTAGCTGTCAGCATCTTTAAGTTGGGAGGGGGTAGCATTTAAGGGTGGATCAATGTGATCTGGTTTTGAAGGTAGTTCTTGACTTAACTACCACAACTGGGGCCAGAATTGCCATTGCTAAGTAAAATGATTGTTAAGGTAGTCACGCTCATTTTATGACCTTTTTTTTTGCTACAGTTGTTATGTGAATCACCGCAATTAATCACACAGTCATTAAGTGAATCTAGCTTCCCTCATTGACTTTGCAGCTGGGAAGGTTCCAAATGGTGATCACGTAGCCTCAAGATACTGCAGCTGTCATATAAGTACATGCTGGTTGCCATGTGTGTCCAAATTTTGATTGCGTGATCCTGGGGATGTGATGGTTGTGAGTGCAAGGACCTGTCAGGTCACTTTTTTCAGTGCCATTGAAACTCTGAATGCTTGCTAAATGAATTGTAAGTTGAGGTCTACCTGTATATGATTTCAACTGACATTCTTTCCTTATAAAATATCTTAGGAATAATTAATTGATGAGACACCAAGAACCCTCCAATATGATGTGCCTTTATGCTTCTATGTTTGCTGTTTGAAAAATGGCAGCTAAGGACTTCATTGGTAAGTGTGGGCTCTGAAGTCACAGGAAATGGAGACTGGAGCACCAGTATGCAGCAAGTTAAGACCTGGGATCCTTAAATTATGAATGCCATTTATGTATTACAGAAAGGAAGCGTTCCACTTGCTGTATTTGAGTTTTAAAATAGGTTAGGAGATAGTGGACTAATAGAATATTTGTAACTCATGATTGAACATTTGCAAATCCCACTCCCTTCTACCACTGATGATGTTACCTAGTTTGGTAATGAAATGTCTGCGAGAAGACCAACCTCAGACAGCACCAAGGACCCCATAGGTACTGGACTTTTCAGGTGATTTCTGGAATAAAGAGATCTCAGTACTGCAGTTTATCATATTGCTATTTTCTTTCTTTCTACAAATAATACAACTCGGGGTCACAGTTTCCAAAACTGCTTTCCATCCTTCTTTGAAGAATTCTAGAAAATCGCAACACTAAATATGGGTTGACTGCTACTGCTAACAGAACAAGTAATGGTACTAGGAGGGGGGGGAAAGGAACACTGCTTTGGAGTTGTATTTTGTGTTTCATATGATATACAAATAGAGACATATTGAATTCCCCCCTGCCTGTTCATTACATGCCACTTTTCACATCCCTGCCTTTTTGCTTCCTGTCCAACTTGGAAGCCCTTATTTATTTTCCTTGGGGGTATACTGGATGAGGCCCATTATTGCATCATTCTTCATCACTCCCTCAATGAACTCCTTTTCAGCAATTTTGTCTGCAAAAACAAAACCAATGCGTACAGTTAAATGATTATTTAGGTAGCATAAAATAAAAGGAAGGGAGTGGGGTAATGGCCTAGTGGTGAAGGTGCTCGCTTCCCACCCCGAATTAAAAGGACTACAGGTTCATGAGCCGCAGTAGTGCAGTGGTTAGAATGCAGTAGTGTAGGCTACTTCTACTGACTGCCAACTGCCTGCAATTTGGCAGTTCAAATCTCACCAGGCTCAAGGTTGACTCATCCTTCCGAGGTGGGTAAAATGAGGACCCAGATTGTTGGGGGCAATATACTGACTGTAAACAGCTTAGGGCTGTGAAGCAGTATATAAGTCTAACTGCTATTGCTATAAACCCCCCCCCCCCCCCCCAATATAAGGAAGGAATTAATGAGGGTTAATTGGTAACAAGTAGTGATTAAGAGATACATAATACAAATTATTTAAATGCTTTTAAACCCAGACTGTTTCCTATTTTTAAAAAATAGATCCTGGATTTTAAATCAGTACAGAACAAGAGATAGCTGAATGTGCAACAGAAAAGTTTGGAAGATTTTGACGACATCACTTGGAATGGATGTTACAAACATTCCTGTATTTGTGAACATTTGTGATTATGAAACTACAATAGAGCTACCATATCTTGGCTGCAAAATTTCAGGCAGCCACTAGATGTTAGCAAAGCATCTCTTTGCTGCCATGTCTGCCTCTGTCCTGCTAGGTATCTACTAGTCCTGCAGCCCAGATACCAGTATCATAGCTCTGATAATGGTTGCTGTCTTGGAGAAAGGCTGTGTAATCTTGGGAAAAGGTATAAAAATAGTTAAGCTTTCAGGATGGAGAACTCTTTCCTCTCCCCACCCCTTTCCATTCCATGTTATGCAAATATTACATGCAACTCAGAAGTAGGCCTAATTTTAAAAATGGTTGGAGCTACTTCCCTAAATATTTTTGGAAAGAATCAATGGTGAATTCAGTTCAGACTAATCTGACTAAAATTATACGCATTGGATTCATACATTACATCTGATTATAATGTGATTTCTTTGAGTTGGAGTAGTGAATTGCATGAAACCACCTAATTTGTTGCTATATTTATTAAATTTATATGCTTAACTGTGGTTTAACCATGGTTAAGAGACCAAGTGGTTACATAATATGAGAGTTAATTCTTGACTATCCATAATTTCCAGATAGGCCAGAATAGGCTTTTATTGCACAACCCTGGAAATTTATGACAAGGTGTGAGAGAGAGGTCTCCCACAGTGGAACTATTTTCTTCTCGTACCCTTGGCCGCGCCTCCTCCACCAGTGTTCCTCCTCGGGCGATTCTCCTCTGACTTTTCTCCTCGACTGACATGCCCCACCCATTAACCCTGGACAATGGGCCACAGCCCCTCCATCCCACGCGCTTCGGTGCTGCCGATTCACCGAAGCATGGTTCGTCTTGGGTTTTTCGCCACCCAGGACAGTTAGCTGCCAACCAATCAGCTAGCTGCCAATGCTGGCAGCCATAAGCCATGATGCAATCTTGGTGGTGGGATTTGGGGGAGGGGCTGCAGCCAAATGGCTTTAGGAAAGCCAAATGCTTTTTAGGAGAAGGAAGGGGGGGGGGTGTAAGTACGCCAGCTTCATCCAAGGGGGAAAGAGGGAGAGAAAGAAAACAAAAAGACAAAGAAAACAAAAAGAGGGAGGGAAGGGAAAGTGAACGAGATGTGGAGGGAGGGAGGGAAAAAGGAGAGGAAGGAAGGACCACAAACACCTGGCAGCTTCAGAGGATACTTTGAAGCAGCACAGCAATCCAGGGCTGGAAGGGACCTCGGAGGTCATGTAGTTCAACCCCCAGCTCCAGCAGGAGAACTTTATGTCAGCTGGGTTATTTTGGTGCCTCTAACACAGAGGAGAAATTCCCAGAAAAGGGAACGAGTTTACTAGGCAAGACTGCCATGCAGAGGAAGGTAGAGATAGTCCTCGACTTACGACAACAATTGAGCCCAAAATTTTGGTTGCTAAGCAAGAGCTTTCACCTACCTTACGATTACTCTTGCCACCATTGTTAAGTGAGTAGTTGCAGTTCTTAAGTGAGTCACACAGTCGCTAAGTTAATCCGGCTTCCCCGAATCTCCGTTGCAAAGCGAGACAGCTGTTCAGTGAGCTTTCACCCACCTTACGGCCAGGGGTGGGATACAACAGGGTTAACTATCAGTTCAGTGATTTATGAGGTTCGGTGATTTACGATGTGCTTCCCTGCACGCTGCGCGCCCGCCTGTAAATCGTCATCATGCTGTGTGCAGAGAAGCAGCCTTTGAAAAAGCCCTTTTTTCCTGCTTTTTTAACTGCAGCTGTGCCTCGCACGGCAGCTGAAGTTGAAAAATCAGGAAATAAAGGTCAGGTAAGAGCCCAGGTGGGTGGGTGGGCAAAAACATCAGCAGACATAGAACCAGTTCTATGTCTGCTGCTCTTCAGAGCTACCGGTTCTACAGAGGTGGACAGAACTGGTAGAAACCCACCCCTGCTTACGGCTGGTCTTGCCACCGTTGTTAAGCAAGTAGTTACAGTTCTTAAGTGAGTCACACAGTCGCTAAGTGAATCTGGCTTCCTCGAATCTCCGTTGCTGAGAGACAAGCCCTGGATTGCTGTGCTGTTTCAAAGTATCCTCTGAAGCTGCCAGGTGTTTGTGGTCCTTCCTTCTTCCTTTTTCCCTCCCTCCATCCATATCTCATTCACTTTCACTTCCCTCCCCTCCCTCTTTTTGATTCTTTCTCTTTTTCTTTCTTTTCTTCTCTTTCTCTCCCTCTTCCCCCCTTGGATGAAGCTGGCATACTAACCCGCCCTTCCCTTCTTTACCCCCTCCCCTTCTCCTAAAAAGCGTTTGGCTTTCCTAAAGCCATTTGGCTGCAGCTCCTTCCCCAAACCTCACCACCAAGATCGCACCATGGCTTATGGCTGCTGGCATTGGCAGCTAGTCGAATGGTTGGCGGCTAACTGTCCTGGGAGGCAAAAAATCCAGGACGAACCATGCTTCAGCGAATCGGCAGCGCCGAAGCGCATAGGACGGAGGGTCTGTGGCCCATTGCCCAGGGCTAATGGGCGGGGGCATGTCAGCCAAGGAGAAAAATCAGAGAATCGCCCGAGGAGGAACACTGGCGGAGAAGGAGGCGCAGCCAAGGGTAGGAGAGGAAAAGTCCTAGACCCTCCCACAGATACAAGGTTGAGAGACCCTTAAAAAGGAATAGAATAGAATAGAATGAGTTGGAAGAGACCTTGGAGGTCTTCTAATCCAACCCTCTGCCTAGGCAGGAAACCCTACACCACTTCAGACAAATGGTTATCCAACATCTTTTTTAAAACTTCCAGTGTTGGAGCATTCACAACTTCTGGAGGCAAGTTGTTCCATTGATTAATTGTTCTAACTTTCAGCAAATTTCTCCTTAGTTCTAAGTTGCTTCTCTCCTTGATAAGTTTCCACCCATTGCTTCTTGTCCTGCCCTCAGGTGCTTTGGGAAAAAGATCACTTTATATGCAGTTCAAACATACTGGGTTTGTAATGTGTTCTTCAATTGGCCAAAATAATTTGAGTCATCAAGCATCTAAGAGAGCATGCTCAGTAACTTTATATGTAGCAGTTCATATCATCCCGTAATATTCTTACTTGTTAATGCCTAATTGCATATTCAAGAGGTGTGTTTGCCACAATATAATGAATTGTCAGGTCATTTGAGTTTAACCTTTTGCACAGACATTGCTTCTAGCTGGCCTGAACCAGTTCTGGTCAGAATCCACATTCCACATGGGAAATTTGCTTGTTACTAGAAACATTCATCAAAGGCACTCCTTGTTACTGAAAACAGGTACTCAAAGAGGCCGCCTACTCCTGCTTCCATCAAAAGTGTTGGATTATGAGAAGAAGACGGGTTCTTGTCTACCCTTCAACCACTGAGTGGCTTTGGGCTATCACTCTCTCAGGTTACAAAGACAAAATAGTCAAAATTCTTCCTCCAAAGTAAGCTATTACAGAACATGTATGGATTGTTTTATATGTAGATTGTTATATGTAAAGTTCTATAACTAGTAACAAGTAGTAGGGGTAGGTGATAAAAGGCAAATTTACCAGCATCTCCCTTGCCAAAAAATGCCCACAGCTTGTCAGCCCGTTTCTGGGGGGTGTTTTCATCATCAGGCAGGACTTTCTGTTCTTCTGGAGGAATCATCTTAAATATTGCCTAGCACGATAAACTGAAACAAAAATTATAATCTTTCTTTTTATACAGCTAAGCTTCTTGATATTCTAAATCTTTGCAATAGGATACCTGGAACAGCTGATTCTCGGTAATGGATGGCCTACCTGTCAGAGTTGTAGAAGAGCCAGGAGCCCTGTCCTCAGCATCTAATCCCTCCATTGACCCATATTCTCTAAATATCTAGGGTCCCCATGGATAAGGTTTCTGAATGTAATCAGAACAGTAGGCTTGCAAATACCTCCCTTATTTAGAAACTGTAAAGCTTAGGGAATCATCTAAAAGGACAAGTAAATACGAGAGCAAAAGAAGGTAAAAGGCAATGTGGAAAAAGGAGGAGAGATTGAATGACTATGGGAAAATGATAATGTGATGACCTGGGGCACAGCACAGAGGTAACACAGGCAGCTGGCAGTTCAAACCGCCTCTTTATTGCTGCAAATTTCCCAAAATGCTCCCACATTTCTGGCAAGTCCCAGAGCAAAGTGATCACACACACACATACACACACACACACACACACACACACCTCTCAAGCAGACTCTGGCTGCAAATAGTCCAACCGAATGCTGTGAGCACCACAGCTGCAAAGCAAGAAATCCAGAAAGAATGCAAGGAATCCAGGAAAGTTCAAACATCAGCAATTAACACTCCAGGAATTCAGCGTTTATTCCCGAGAAATGTCCCTCCCCACAATGGCTCATTAACTCTCAGTCCCCAGGTGTGCCTTGTGAAGAGGGGCGGGGCACTCCTGAGTAGGGTCAATCTACAATGTTCTTGCCCTCTCTCCACTCTCCGTGCTTGAGGATCAGGAGGGTGTGGTCCTTGATCATCGCCTGAGCTCTGTCTCATGTTCACTGCTGAGCCTCTCTTGGTCATCCTGCCCCTCTTCCTCCCTGCCTACAAGCCGTCCCAATCCTAAAAGGCCCTGGGTTGACTGGGCCTGCGCCTCCCCGTTTTCCTCCGAAGCCAAATATGGATTATGTGTGTCATGCCCCCATGGGAGCCTGAATCTGGAGAAAGGCAAGCCAGAATTTGAGTCAATGGCGATCGAGGGGGCTGCTTTGTTAGCTTTGGAGGAAAATGGGGAGGAGCAGACGTTTGAACTTTCCTGGATTCCTTGCATTTCTGGATTTCTTGATTTGCAGCCGTGGTGCTCACAGCATTCAGCTGGACTATTTGCAGCCAGAGGCTGCTTGAGGGGTATGTGTCAGTGGTGGGATTCAAATTTTTTTATGACCAGTTCTGTGGGCATGGCTTGGTGGGCGTGGCAGGAGAAGGATACTGCAAAATCTCCAGTCAGAGGTGGTATTTGCCGGTTCTCCGAAATACTCAAAATTTCCACTACCGGTTCTCCAGAACTGGTCAGAATCTGCTGAATACCACCTCTAGGGTGTGTGTGTGTGTGATCACTTTGCTCTGGGACTTGCCAGAAATGTGGGAGCGTTTGGGGAAGTTTGGAGCAATAAAGGGGCGGTTTCAACTGCCAGATGCCTGTGTTACTTCTGTGCCGTGCCCCAGGTCATCACACTGTGTTCCAAAATGGTGGTCTGGTACATTTGGAAGAAAAGTATGATATGATTTAGCCTGTCCAGCAACAACTTTTCATCTTCCAAACTGAATCTCAATGTTGAAGGAGGCTGATCAGTTAGGGCTGGTTCACTGAACCTTTTCTCTTGCAACCGGTTACCAATATCTGGTTTTTATATGATGCAGTTGTGACAGGCAGTTGTGGTCCTTCAAGTGTTGGATTACATCTCCCATCATCATTCATCATTGTTCATCCTGGTAGAAGGTAGAATTCTAAAATATCTGGATGTCCACCCATCTGCTACATTTTTCTGCTACTCATCCATATGTCAGTCAATGTCACTCAAAATATGGAGCATATCTGTTTAGGATATAGGGATTGTTGCCTCTTAGTTATATCTCTTAGTTATATAGCTAAGAGCTGTGGTGGCTGTTAGGAATGTAAGTCACCTAACAGTTATTTGGGTTGGAAATATATAAACTAGGATAGACCTTTTAATACTGTATCTTTAAAAGAATCCTAAAACTGTAGTTAAACAATGTTAAACAATGTAGTTAACACAACAACTGGTGAATTGCCATTCACTCGCTGGCATGGCAGAAAACCAAATTTAAGTTACCTACACACATTTGGAGCAGCAGCATGGGTGCATATTCCCTCACAAGTAAGAATGAAAGGGCAACATAGAGCTAAGAAGTTATTTTTTGTAGGTTATGAGGCCAACCATAGATCATTTAGATTTTGGGATCAAGGCACAGCTCATGTTTATTGTAGTGCTAGTGCAAAATTTCTTGAGCACGTTGGGTGGGATAAACTGGAACAGGAATCCAACAATGATATTATTATTGACACCCAAATAATCCCGAAAGATGAAATAAGTAAACCACGAAGAACAGGCACAGGAAGAAGTAGAAGAACAGGAACAGGTGGCACAGGAAAGTCCACACCCACCCAGTCATATGACCACCTAGCCATGCCCAGTCAGCAAGCCATGCCCACCCAGTCACATGATCACTAAGCCACACCTACAAATTAGGTCATGCCCACAGAACCGGTTGTTAAGGAATTTGAATCCCACCAATGAGCATATGTACTGAAAAAATATTCTGGGTAGAGGAACAAAACAGACAGTTTAATTTATTATTAGTTTAGAGTCCCATGCGTCTGCCAATTGGATATAATCATTGTGATAAAAAAAACCACTGGTTAAGCTGAGCAGAAAAAAAGCAACCCACTTTAAAAGCAGTATGTCTTGGAGAGCATGTTCCTTTCAGTTTATAGACATCTACAGAAAGTAAAATGTTTGCTGTAAAATAAATATAAGAATTTGTGAATGAATGCAAAATTGTTCTCGCAGAATTCTTGCTGTGTCTGAGATGCACTGTGGTGTTGATGGAAAGAATAACAGGTGTGCCCATAAATATAATTTGTTGTGAGAACTACAGTAACAAATAGTTTGAGGGCCAGCATTGGGCAACCAGGAGACCGTGAGTTCTAGTCCTGCCTTTGAGGCACAAAGCCAGCTGGGTGACCTTGGGCCAGTCCCCCTATCGCAGCCCTAGGAAGAAGGCAAATTTCCGAAAAGTGTGGCCAAGAAAACTGTGGGCTAATCTGGACAGGGGTCAAGATGGACTGGAAGGAAACATACAAAATACAAAGAATATAAAAAAGGAACTGTTATTGACTTGGAAAATCTTGTTTCAGGATCACTTCTGTATCAGGCTGCAGCTGTGCTTTGACAGAAGGACATGAAACGAAGGGTTCAAGTAATTTCAGCACTGAGTTTGTTGGAATTTTCTCTGTGTCCTAAAACGATTGGGTATTGCCAGGGGTGGGATTCAAATTTCTTAACAACTGGTTCTGTGGGTGTGGCCTAATTTGTGGGTGTGGCTTGGTGGTCACGTGACTAGTGTAACAAAAAATGTTTCATTTATGTATTTATGTTTTTAGTATCTGTTCTGTTTTTATGATTAATAAAAACAACCTATACTAAAAAAATTACTAAAAATTAAATAATTTTAATATTTTTTTGTATAGGTTTTGTTTTTATTAATCATAAAAACAGAACAGATACTAAAAACATAAATAAATACATAAATGAAACATTTTTTGTTACACTACTGTTATTGTTACATGTTGACACTTATGTTTGCTGTAAAATAAATATAAGAATTTGTGAATGAAGAAACAAACAGAAGTATCAACATGTAACAATAATAGTAAAATATTTTTTATTTATTTATTTAGTATCTGCTTTGTTTTTATGATTAATTAAAACAAAACAGATACTAAAAAATAAAGAAATACATACAGAAATTAAAAAACACAACTTACCAAAAATTAGGCAGGGAAGTTGGCTGGCCAGCTCCACTGGGGTCCTTGGTTGGGACTAGTCTTTGGAGCTTGTTGCAGCGAGGACGGCTGGGCGGCCCAGGAGTCAGCACTCAACTGGGGCTAGTGGTGGTGGCGGTGGCAGAAGGAGGTAGGTGACTGGCAGGGCTTGCTGCTTGCCTCCTAACTCACCAATCGGTGGTAGAAGGCCAGGCAGCAACAATGGTTCAGTGAGCCGCAGGTGGGAGAAGATGGTGACCGAGCAAAGATGGTGGCTGGGTGAGGCAGGTAGTGAGGATGGCTGGGCAGCCCAGGAGTCGGCACTTGACCAGGGCTAGCAATGGTGGCGGCAGGAGGGAGGCAACCGGTGGGGCTAGCTGCTTGCCTCCTCAGTCACCGTGTGGTGGGCCGCAAGTGGAAGATGGTGGCCAGGTGAGACAGGCACCAGTGGCGAGGGCAGCTTGGTAGTCCAGGAGTCATCAGGACTCAACCAAGGCTGGTGGTGGCAGGTAGGCGACCGGTGCTTGCTTGGAGGTCTCACTTACCGATCTACATCTTCAGCAACAGTGGCTGGGCGAGGCAGGCAGGCTGGGGGAGGCAGGCCAGGCGAGGCAGGCAAGGGCAGCTGACGGTGGTGGCGACCGGGGCTTGCAGAGCCCTCACCCAGATCAGGCAGGGTGGTGGAAGGCAGGCAGCTGGTGCCGCTGCTGCTGCTGCTGCAAGCGATGGCAGTGGGTGGGAAAAGGCAGGAAGCGATGTAGTGCACATGCGCTATAAGGACTGACTGGGCAGGGAATGGAGGAGCGGGCAGAGAGGGGCGGGGCCAGCCAGGGGCCCATTTTACCGATTCTCCAAACTACTGGGAATTGTAACAACCGGTTCTACTGAACCGGTGTGAACCGGTAGAATCCCACCCCTGGGTATTGCAATCTCAAATGAAAAGGCCCATTAGAAGACTACCTAAGGCCTTGTATTGATGGGAATAACTATTTTGTAGCTCAAATATTCTATTGATACAAGGCCTCAGCTTTGGGTTAACTGTAGGTTCCTGTTCTGACTTAGGTTTCTCCAAAAAGCACTAAGCAGACTTTTTGTCCCTGCAAAACCCCTTTTATTAAATTAAGGTGAATTTCTTGCATTCACATTCAGCCAAAGACCTGGCAAACAGTCTTTCAAGGGTCGAATTAGGAGCACAGATCTTATCTAGCCTGCAGAGCTGCCAAGTAAATATTTTCAAACACAGTGCTGACAAGGAAAGGCTTGGCACAGTCTCTGAGATGCACAAACAAATCTTCACACTGCTGCAACAAACAAACGAACGAATGAATTGTTTCCTGCAAAAGCCCCCTCCCCTTTTGCTCCTCTTTTAATCCCTATGGGAGGGGCCATTCACCTGTGGCCTTACTCCCATGTCAACCCTTAGTTCGCAATTGTTCTTTTCTTTTGGCAGTTCTGCGCAGGCTGGGAAACGGCTCCAGCTGCTCCCCCGCCTCACTGCTGTCCGACTCTGAAGGCAGCTGATAACTCCCAGCCTGCCTTGGCCCCATCTCTGCCTCTGACACAGAACCCTCACCTGAGCCTTCCTCAGCCTCCAGGACTGGCCCATGTTCTTCCCCAACCTCCTCACTGTCCAACTCTGCTGCCAGCTCCACTAGCCGCCTGTGGGCCACAACAGTTCCCTGGTGCTCTCTGAGCTTGGTTGTTTTCTTGCAGACGTTTCATTACCTAACTATGTAACTGCATCAGTGTCTTGCATTTCAGTTTAGCACTCGAGAGCACAGCTATATACACAACTCTGAAATAATATGTACAAAACTTTTTCCTTGAAGTAGAAAATTCTCACAACTGGGAAGAAACTGGACTTGCATATTAATTCTACTTAGTAGGCTTTTCCCCCTTTAAGTGAAAATCATTCTAGAATGTGTTATTTTAATGCACTTTAGGCTTGGCTTCAGGAAGGTGACAGAGCTATATAGTTAATTGCCCCCCCCCCCCCCCCAATTTATATATTTTTAAACTGTACCCCGGAAGAACATTGGATGAGAAATATGAGCCTGAGAATTAATATAAATCTCAGCTCCATTTAGGATTTGATACAATAACTTTGATCACAGAATGTTCCCTTGTAGTTAGTCTCTCTGTCCCAAGTTATGTAATGGAAATATTTGTTACTTATCTCATCAATTTGTTGCAGGGATTACCAAAGCCAGGAAATATAGTTCCTCTTCTTTAAGAATAAACAATATAGCATGTTTAAAATAGGAATAATATTTAGCAACTGCCTCATTTAGCAACCATTCACGATTGCAATGGTGCTGAAAAAATAACTTTGCCACAAGTCTTCACATTTATGACTTTTACAGGTCAGCAAAGCAAAGGATAGCTTGAAATAAGATCATAAGCACAGTTGTGGTTTCACTTAGTGACCATTTTGCTAAATAACTGAGTTGCTAGTCCTAATTGTGGTTGCTAAATGAGGACTAACTATAGCAATTTTTCCATATATTGGTCTATTTTTTAATTTACCACTGTTCTCTTTGTTTCTCCTCTCTTTTAAAAATAATAGTAAAAATAATTAGGTCTTTGCCTGGATCTGAAAAACCAACATGGTCTATGTATTTTTCATGCCTTCATCTTCTCAAAATCAGAGGAATTTACTCCTCTGGGTGGAATAACAAAATTGAAAGGACTTCACAAATACTGTACGGAAAGTATCTGAGCCTTAGGTTCACCTAGTCCAATATTAATCTTTGCTTTGTCCTTCTGTGGTTTGTCGCGCACAATTGGGAGGGGAATCTAGAAACTGGAAAAGTAGAATTTAAATGACTTTCTTTTTCTTTAAAAAGATAAACCTTTTCTCTGAAAAAGGAGTGGGTAGAAGTTGGTTGACACCCAAGAGGGAAAATTATGAGGTATTTAGAACTATTTCTATTGTAAGAATTGTGCTCATCCTATTAAATAAGCACAATCAGTTTCACCTCTCCGCATTTGGGAAGGGTAATCCATTTGGGTACAGGAGACAAGTATCCATTAATTTACCATCTTCTAGAAGTGGATTGAGAAAGTCACACAACCATTAGCCATTATTCCCTCTCGATGACTACAACTGTCTTTATTTTGGCAAGTGATCCAGCCTCTCATAAGAATGGTAGTTTGCATGCCTTGAGCTGGTCCAGGCAGGATGAGACCTGAGACTCAGTTAAGTTGAACAGGACCACATACTTGAATGGAAAGAATTTGATTTTACAAGTTTCCATCTACAAAAGGAGGCTTATTCTAAAGGATGCAATTCAAGGGAAAACAATGCAAGTTTCAGAGAGACCAGACAGTAACAGGAGGGAAATAAGCTTTTTCCACAAGCTTTCCTCACCAAAACCATTAAGTATGAACATCCACAGTTAGTTATCACTGTATTACGGGTAGTCCTCGACTTAAGACCACAATTGAGCCTAAAATTTATGCTGCTAAGTGAGAAATTTAGTTAAGTGAACTTTGCCCCACTTTACAACTTTTCTTGACACATTTGTTAAGTGAATCACTGCAGTTGTTAAATTAGTAACACAGTTGTTAAGTGAATCTGGCTTCCCCCTTGACTTTGCTTGTCAGAAGGTTGCATAAAGGATCATATGACCCCAGGACACTGCAACTGTCATGAGTCAGTTGTCAAGCATCCGAATGTAAATCACGGAACCATGGGGATGCTGCAATGGTCATAAGTTTGAAAAATGGTCATAAGTCACTTTTTTCAATGCCATTGTAACTTTGAATGGTCACTAAGTGAACTGTTGCAAGTCAAGGACTACCTGTATTGTGCAAGAAGACATTTTCATTACTTTAAGGGTTGTCCTGAATTCCTCCCAACTCCCTGTCCCTTCCATAGAGCACCACCTCCACTTCCCCAAATGTTCTCAACACTCACGGCAATGATCTCAAGAACTTCGTTCTTGCTGATCTCTCCACTGCGGTCTACATCGAAAAGCGAGAAAGCCCATTCCAGCTTAAGGTCAGTCTTGCCAGATGAGGTGAGATGCAATGCGATGATGTACTCCCGGAAGTCAAGAGTCCCATCGTCATTGGTGTCAAAGCTTCGGAAGACATGCCGAGCATAGACCTTGGGGTCAGAGTTGGGGAAGAAATTGGCATAGATCTTTTCAAAGTCAGCTTTACCAATACGCCCATCAGGGCATTGTTTTTTGAAGGCGTCATACCATTTGACCAGCTCATCCTCTGAGTACTTTGTGTTCAATTTCAGATCATCAAGGATCTCCTTGGAGATCATCCCGCTTTTCTTATTTCCCATTGTTTGGTTGGATGCTCACCTTCCTAAAAATGCTTCACCTATGCTGATAGAATTAGTCTGTTCTCTCTCGCCTCCACTGAGCAAGTGGAAGGGCAGGTGACCAGAATACCTTCTTATATAGACTGCTTGGGATGGACTTTTGAACCTGCTCCTTGCCTCCCCTAATGGTCATAAATGCACCAACCCGGATATCACACATATAAAGGGAGAGACTATTTTGGTTGTGGTGATCACAGTTTCTCCAAGCTCTTTAGCACAAAGAAAATCAGCTTTAGACATCACTGGCCTATCTGCCCTCCACCTCCTCAATGCTTCTAGCCTCCTTTTCTTTAACATACCAGGTTTATTCAGATGGTGTCAGTCTCAAGATGTGTGTGGGTGCTGGGAATAAAAAGAAACCTATGAATGGGGAAAGATGGACAGTCAGGTGGACAGGCAATCTTTGTCACTGATGTATTGGTCACTAAAAGTTACTTTAGGATTTAATTTGATGGAGGGAGGGAGGGAGGGAGGGAGGGAGGGAGGGAGGAAGGAAGGAAGGAAGGAAGGAAGGAAGGAAGGAAGGAAGGAAGGAAGGAAGGAAGGAAGGAAGGAATTACACACCAAGTTAAATTTCCTCTTGTCATCCTGTTTGACCCACATGGAAAAAATATTAGCAACTGTTGTGATTCCGGCATCTGCTACAGGTTTTTT
>NW_020717078.1:61143-108345 GCF_900518725.1 Notechis scutatus | reverse complement strand
TTCCTTCCTTCCTTCCTTCCTTCCTTCCTTCCTTCCTTCCTTCCTTCTCTTTTTCCTTCCCTCTTCATTCTCCTTTCTTCTTCCTTCCCCTCTTTCCTTATTTTTCCTTACTTGCTCTCTTCCCATCTTCCCATCTTTTTCTTTGTCCATTCTTTCCCTTTCTCCTTTCCTGTCTCAAAGGTCCAAGCACCGGACCTAACCCACAATCAGGACACCATTCACTTTGAGTTCCCAGTGGTTTATTAGGCGGGGCCACGGCACACAGTGAGTTCCAAAAATATAAATATAGGACTCAAGTTCGCACTGGGAGCCTCCACCTCCCAGAACATTTTAAATCCTAGAGCCATGCCCTTACGCCTTTGGAGCAGCCAGCAGGCCCAATCAGCTGACTGCCGAGCCACCGGCAGAGTTGATGAACAGCCCGTTTGGCCAGTTTGCAGGCAACTACGCTCCAGGCCGAATGCAAGCCAGCCGACAATCAGCTGTTTGACGGCATCATGTTTCTTGCTGCTTCACCGCTTGTTGCTTTGGGTCCAGGACACCGCTTGCAGCTTTGGTGCTCTCCCCACACCTACACTTGTGCTGGAGCCCCTCCCCCAGGTTTGGCAAACCCCGGATTGGGGTTTGACATTCTGTCCCTTGTTGGATGCTCAAAGGCAAAAGGGGAAACATTTCTCCTTTTGTTTTATTTTTAGTTTGTTTTGCTAGCCCTCTGCCAGCGAAAACAGAGCTTGGGGGGAGGGGCACGAGCTCCATTTTTGCTGACAGAGGCACCATGGGCTGGTCCTTTGCTGTTTCCAGGGCAGCCCCACGGGCCAGATCTAAGCACCCCATGGGCTGGATCTGGCCTGCAGGCCTTAAGTTTGACACCCCTGATCTAGAATGTTCTTCTCATTGTTTACACTCCTTCTAATATGCCTCTTCTCAGCAACAGTTTGGAGGACTGTTAAAAAGGACTGCTCCTCTGCCCCAGCCATACGTTTTCCAGTCCAGGCTGCTTGGAGTGAAAAGCATGCAATATGCTGCCGCTCTTGGGATTCCCTAAACGAGCGCTGGAAGAAAATTGGCCGATGTTTGGCTGCAGCCAGAGCTGGGTTTGGAAGAGTAGCAGATGGACTTCAGGGCAAACAATCTACTCTTCAAGTTCCCAATGCCCAAACCGGCGAGCTGGATGAGAGATTTGCCATTGTGCTGGTGAGTATGTACGGACCGAGTAGACTTTTTGCTTTCCTTCCTCATCCCAATCCAGCACAGTGCAGACAGCCCAATGGAGGTGGAAAACGAGGTGTTTCCATCAGCCCTTCTCCTTTTTTCCCCCAGCCTCCTTTTGCCAGCATTTGGCAGGCAGTCTCGGCAGGCAGTTGCAATCTTTAGATGGGCTTTTATTTTGTCAGCTCAGGGTGGGGAGGAGGAAAGGAATGGTATGTAGGAAATCTGTCTCTGCAGCATCCATTGCTTGCCAGCGGGCAGGCAATGCGGCAGTGACAGGCAAGTGCGCTGGGCCTCAGGGACCACAGGGAAGGCAGGCAAGCTTGCTGGGCCTCAGGGACATCGAGGAAGGCAGGCAAGCTTTCTGAGCAATGTGGGAGGCAGCTGGGCCAGGATTTGGGCCTTGCTGCTAGCAGGCTTGCCCAGGCTGATCTAGGCGCTCAGCTGCGTCGCGTGGAGAGCAATGCATGAGCGCAGAAGGCAGGCAAGCTGGCTGGGCCACATGTGAGGCAGCTAGGCCAGGATTTGGGTTTTTCTACTTGCAGTCACTTACCCAGGCAGATCAGGGCAGCTCAGCTGGGCCACATGGAGAGCACTGCATGAGATTCAGCTGCGTGGAAGGCAGGCAAGCTTGCTGGGCCACATGGGAGGCAGCTAGGCTAGGATTCGGGCCTTGCTGCTTGCAGGCTCACCCAGGCTGCCAGACAGCTCAGGGCAGCTCAGCTGGGCCATGCGGAAAGCCCCACGTGGGATGCAGCTGAACGCAGGCAAGCTGGCTGGCCCTCAGAGGCCGTGTGGTTGAGGCAAGCCAGGGAGCTAGACAGAGAGCAGCAGCAGCTATTCTGGGTGAGTGGATGAAGTGAGGAGTGACTGGGTGGGGTGGGGGAGGGCAGGGCCAGCCATTGGTGAGATTTGCTGGTTCTCTGAACTGCGCAAAATCATAACTACCAGTTCGCCTGAACTGGTCCGAACCAGCTGAATCCCACCACTGGCTAGACATACACAGTTCCTGCAAATGTTTTTCATATGTTTTAGTCTCCAGTTCCTTAAGTCCCCATTATGTAGTGAAATCATGTTTCTCTGGCTCTTCAGTTTGGCCAAGAGACATAAAGGGATTCACTCCCAAACTTCCCACCTCAATTTCTCAGTTAAGACATTTTTTGTTCATTTTGATGGTGAGGTAGTATGGCGTAGTGGATAGCAAGAGGCTCTGGGAGACCCAGGTTCAAGTCACTCTTAGCCACTCAGGCTCATTTAAATGGCTTTGGGCCATTTAAACAGTCTGTTAGCAAAGCTGCCCCACAGGACTGTTGTAAGAATTCTCCCAAAACAAAGTGCTAGATGCATGCTACCTGCAAACTTCAAAGCAGGATAGACATTTTACACATTGCCCTCGGAAGTTGTGGGAGCGCCATCACTTGAGACTTTCAAGAAGAGATTGGACTGCCATTTGTCAGAAATGGTGTAGGGTCTCCCTTCCAACTCTGATTATCTGTTTGATCTGTTTAAAGCACATAAATAAAACTCGACATACTGAAGAGGTTAATTCCTTTGCTCCACAGCTAATGTGGCTGTCCCTTGCTACCTTTGACCAGTGGTGGGATTCAAATAATTTAAAAACTGGTTCTCTGCCCTAATGACCAGCTGGGTAGGTGTGGCTGGGTGGTCATGTGACTGGGTGGGCGTGGCCAACTCAACATCATTCACTTTGCCTCACCCGACCTCTTGTGACCATGGGGATGCTGCAATGGTTGTAAGTGTGAAAAATGGTCATAAGTCACTTTTTTCAGTGCCATTGTAACTTTGAATGGTCACTAAATGAACTGTTGTAAGTCAAGGATTACCTGTACAAAAATACAAAAAGCTTCTTTGCTTGCAAAAAGCTGACCTAAATATCAATCATTAGATTAGAAATACCTGCAAGCCAGAGTTACAAATCAGGCAGGATGCCAGAGCACCTTGAGGAATTAAAATAGTTAAAATGCAACTATCAGCAGCCAACTCTTGCTCATAAACTGAAACCCTTTCGCAGAGAAGTCATTTAAGGTCTCCAGAAAGTGGATGGACAAATTTGGCCTACAAAATGCCAAGCTAAAGAGACAAATTAACGAAGTTTATAGGGGACCCAGGTTCAAGTCTCTACCCTGCCAAGTTTGTCAGGATCACAATAAAATTAGTACATGACACAGATATCTAAATAAACTTTACGCCTGGTGCCATGTTACTAAACCTCATTATCATGAAAGAAAACTAAAAGGAATTGAAGGATCCACATCCCTACCTCCTTTTTTTTAAATCTTACTATCAGTGAGCAATCATGTGCCTTGGCCACTCCAAAGCAATGCAAAAGCAGCAAAGGTGCTTTTTCAAGAGGCAACTGAACTTTCTGGAATATGCCAAGGTCAAGGGACAGAAGCCTCAACACCACCTGGAGATGTCCACATGATGATATTCACAACTTTTAATTGGAAGAACCATTTGAACTATTGGGGGTGGGAACATTGCCATACTTTGTATATGTGATTTACGCGCCCATTTTCTCAGATTCAGAATTCTTTTGTTGCTACCACTTGACTTCCAGTAAAAGATATCTTTTCTCTAATTAAAGGAGTCTAAGTATTTCTTTCTTGGATTTTGAATGGAGCACCAGCCGACAGCCGTCTTCGTTCTATAAACAAGTTATGTTGTGTTCTGTAAGGTGCAGAAGGCTTATGCTCGATACCAGCCAATTTTAACATCATTTGGAATCTATTGTTAATAAACTCAGTCCCGTTATCAGTAACTAAAGTAATGACCTTATGTTTCATTTCTCTTTCTGCAAACCTTAGCCAATTAAAGAAATGTTGGAACATTTCTGTTTTGTTTTTCATTAAATAACAGAAACCGTACCGTGAGTAATGGACCATTATACTCAAAACATAGAAGGCACCTCCCAAACTGGGTTTCTTAGGACCAATTATGTCAGCAAAAGCAACTTCTAAAGGTTCTTTGGTCTTAAACCCATTCAGTCTGTTTGCTGGAGTAACCTTGCTTTTCTCCTGAGTACAGGCATTACAATTTAAGTACTTGCTACAGGGTTTTAATTTTACTCCCTCTGACAATTCAACAGTTTGTTTCAGCATTTTAAAATTAATGTGCCCTAGACGTTTATGCAGTAAATGTATACATTCGTCATGTGGCTTAACATTGTTATAAACCGAGTTAGCCATCTGCAACTGGTCATCATGTATAACATATAAATCATTCTCTAAAGTAGCAGTAACACTTTTACCCTTTTTCTCTATTATAGTTATCTCCCCTAAAGGTTACTACATAACCAAGATTAACTAAAGCCCTTACTGATAACAATTTAAATTTCAGTTTAGGTACATATAACATAGATGAATGAACAATATGCAGTGCCTTCACCAGATGCTTTCATTTTCCATCCCTTTGCCAATTATACATGTTGCTTACTCATAGACATCTTTACAAACCTCTCTCTATTTCTAGTAATGCACTGCAATGCTCCACTATCAATTACCCACAAATCATGATTTACAGTTGAATTGCTAGACATTGCTAAAGTAACATTCTTCTTAGCCTTCTGGTGATTACTAGTATTCTGTCATTTTCCCTTCTTACAAAATCTAGCTATATGTCCCTTAGCACCACAAGAATAACATTTTCTGACTTCCGGTTTGCAAGGTTTCGGCAGCGGCAGGGATTCGCGACACTGCGCGATCCCTGCTGCGTTCGCCGCCAAGGTTCCCCCTATCCGTTTGGATCTGGGGGATATAGCTGCCCCGTAGAGGCAGCTGAAGATAGGGGGGATCCGGACAGGGGCTTGGGGGTGTCGCAGACCCCCTCCCCAGCCGGCAGAACCCCATTTTCCCAAGGCGGAGGAGCGGCGGTCAGCAATGGCTGCCACGAAGAAATCTACAGCCGGACAAGCTGGTGCAGGAGGGAGAAAGTTGGAAGAATTATGAAAGAGGCTTTCAACCGGGACAAGGCAAGAGAAAGTGCCCTGGAATCTTGAAGGCTGCTAAGGATACATTGTTTCCAGTGAGAGTTACAAGCGGCGAATATCCTAAAAGGGAAAGTTTTTTTTTTTTTCCGTTTCACTCTCCTTCCTAACGTGACAGCGGATGGAATCATAAGAGAAATCTGAAAACCTGCATTGGAGGTAATTGAATGCTGAAGGGATAAGGATTTCTGAACATTTAAAGGAAAAAAAAAATCTTTTTGACTGTGAGTGGGAAGGGAGAGGAAAAAAAAAATTGGAGCAAAATTTGAAAATAAGGAGAAGATTGCCTAGAATTCTAAAGACTTACTAAACATCAATAAGACTTCTAAAAGATATATTTTAAAGGGAACTTTGTGACTAAACTTTAACCCCAGAAAGAGAAAGTGAAGAAGGAGAAAGTATTTAAAAGAAACAGCTTGTTTGGATTGTTTGGTGATTTTGGAACTTCTGAGAATTATTTCTGATTAAAAGCACTTGGGTGGTTGTTTGGAAAAACTTTTTCTCTACACAATGGCATCACTTGTGGATGGACTGAAACTTGTATACCAAAAATATGAAAAAGAAAAGCAAGAAGGGAAAGATGTCATTGGCACTCTTTTTCAATTTTTAGAAATGGCGGTTTGTACTTATGTAAAGCTGAATGAGCAACAGGATGATTGGGACAAAGAAGAAGCCATCTTTGATGAACAAATGACTTTGGTCGGGGAAGGAAAAAAGAAAGAGAAAAAGGAAAAGAAGACTTTAAGACCTGGAAAAACAATCATAAAAGAGAAGAATAAGGTGAAAAGGGGATATTATGTTAGGAAACAACAGAAAGGGGGAAAGCAGAATAAAAGGGAGGTGGAGAGACAAGGGGGTAAAGAGGACAAGGAGAAAAAGAAGCAAGGGAGAAAGGAAGGGATGAGAAGCCTTAATGGTGGGGAGCAAGATGTAAAGAAGCAAAAGTTTTTTAGAGATAATGGATAAATTATATTGGAAAAGGGATTCTAGAAAGGTACATAAGATTGTATTTCTATATTTGTATTTAGAAATAACCACAGAAAATTGGAAATAATATGTAATTTAAAATGTGATAAAATATTTAGTATAATATAGTGAAATTTTTGTTAAGAAAAGGGGAGTACTTTAATGAAACAATGATTTAAGATATGTGATGTGGGGGGCGGAAATAATTTTGGAAAGCATAAGGGTTCCCACAAAGGCATGATATTTAACTGAAATGGGTAAAAAGTTTAAGATATAAATGATTGTTAATATTAATGATTAGACTATGTTATCCTAGTGAAACTTTTTGTGAAATGAGAGATTTGAAGTAGGAGAAGGGGGAACATCGTAATGAAATAATGATCTATAATATGTGATGTGGGGGGGGGGGGGAATAACTATGGAAAATAGGTGCTCCCATAAAAGTATGTGATTTAACTGAAAAGTAATATGCTAAATGTTTAAGATATAAATGAATATCAATATTAATGAATAGATTTGTATTGGTTTTGATAATACTGTATAATTAGAACGTACCAGACAGAATCCCAATGTAAGTTATGTATTCTATATTAAGTATTATAAATATAGGGAAAAGAGATAAAGGCATCATACTCCAATTAGTGTACAGGAGAAGTTTTTTTCAAAGAAGAAAGATAAATGGATAGCTGGAAATAGAACAGACAAAGAATAATAAATATTATGATTCGAATTGAGAGGAGATAAATAAAATAAAATTGAGAAAATTTAAAAGAGAGGAAAAGTTATATAGAAAATTGAAAATGCTAATAAGATATGGAATGGTATGTAAAATGAATATGAATTTGAATTTGTGTCTGTACCAAGAGTTTTAACCCGGGACTAAGCAACTTTCAGAAAAGAGATTTTTTATGCTTTTATGTTTTGTGTTTCTGTGTATTTATGTTTTTTTTTTTTTAAACAAGTTTTATTAATTTTCAAAACACACAAGTCATCATTTTCCATTACATGTTTAAACCTTTTTCCATTATAAATTTAACAAGTCAGGTAAACTATAATTCTATTTTAAACCATTTCCATATAAACATACAAAAACCTCTTATCCAATTTCCCTTTATTTCTCTTCACTCTTATTCAATTTTATTATTATTATTTCATCTACTTCTTTCTGACTTAGTTACCATTATTCTCATTCTATATTTCTACAAGGTGTTATTAATTTTCTCCCCAAAAAAACAACATAATCACACAACACACAAAACATATAAAAGATCTTTTTGGAAAGTAACTTGGACCCAGGTATCTCTCTTTTCATGGACTTCAATTATATTCAGGCTCATCTTACATATCATTACTTATTTTATTTACCATTCTAAGTCTTCTATATTAACTTCTCCACATATTTCACTCTTCTTGATTCTATCTTAATTAATCATCTTAATTTGAGTCATTATATTTATATCTTTTGTCCATTCTCTATTATACCTTTGTCTCCTTCCTTTTAAAAAGAAAGAAATTTCTCCTGAAATCACTAATCAGAGTATGATGCCTTTCTATCTCCCCACTAAATTAATCAAATTAATCTTTAAAATACCCAATCCGATTTTGCTTGGTACATTCTAACTGCATAATACATCTAAAACAATTAAATACCTAGTTAAGCAATAGATTTAAATATTAAAAACAAAATACTATAATGAAAGTTTTATAATAACATCAATACCATAATCTTAATAAACTCTTTAATTAAAGTTTAATATTCTAAATCTCCCCTCATATTATATTTTCAAACCAATCCTTATTAACATTCCAACATTTTAATCTCTTATCAACTCTCAAACCATTTAAATTTTCTATTTCTGATACAATACTACAATGTCATCTTATGTACCTTGCAAAATCTCTTTGAAGAAATTATACTTATCCTTTATCCCTAAAAAAAATTTCTTTTTTCTCATTTAATTTCAAAACTTTGTAACTTTTCTCCACCTTTTCTCTTTCTTTCTTCCCCCAACAAACCTTTCTAGCCCCCCTTCTAGCCCCCCTTCTTCTAGTCTCTGCCTTACTGGCTTCCCTTCTCTGTCGCATTCCTCTTCCCTTTTGTTTACCATCCTTATATTGATTTTGCACCTTGTTTTTCCCTTTCTTAAATGTTTTTTTAAATCTTAAGTCCTTTATTTCTCTTCTTTTTCCTCTTCCTTCCCTCTTGGTCGAGTTCTGAGATTTATTAAAGATGGCTTCCTTTCTTTGTTCTTCTTCTGCTGTCTTCATCTGTTGCAATGTTTGTTGATAATTAATAAGCGCCATTTCTAAAAAAAGGAAGGCTTCTTTCAAACCAGCTTTACCATTTTGTTTTGCTTGCTCATAGTCTTTTCTCAGTTCCTCGATAGAAGAAGCCATTATAAATCTTTTCTTTTCTTTTCTCTTACAACAGCCAAAATATTCCAAAGGAAAAATAAGACAATCCCAAAGTTCTCAGTCAGTCCAAACCAAGACAGAGTTCCCACTCTCTCCTCCTGGGGTAGTATCAATTAAAGAAAAGGAAAGTCCAAATCTGTTTCTTAAAGTCTTATTACAATATATTTTAGTCTTTCAATCCTTAAGGCATCTCCTCCAACAAAGTCTTAGCATACAAATATTTTTTTTAAGTCCTCTCTTTTCCCACTCACCGCTTAGAGCCAGTTTTCACCTTAAAAAAAACAGGTTTCTTAATGTTCACTTTTTATTCCGTAAAAAAAAGAGGGTAAGCTATCCTTTCAGCACCATTAAACTGCCGCTTTTTTCCTCTTCTCGAAGGTAACATTCAGAAAGTCATACTTTTCAGGAATTTTGTTAAATATGTCTTAGAGTCCTAGGAACCAAGAAAGACTTTCTCCTCTCAAGCACTTTCTCCACTTCCTCCTGCGCATTCTTACCCGGCTGCCAGCTTCTTTGTGGCGGCCATTACAGACCGCCGCTGCACCGTCCTGGGAAAAGGGGGTTCTGCCGGCCAGGGAGGGGGTCTGCAACACCCCCAAACCCTTCTCCGGATCCCCCCTACCTTCAGCTGCCCCTGCAGGGCAGCCTAGCTCCGTACCCGTCTGGGTCGGAGCCCCAAAAACGGCTAGCGCGGCAGGGATCGCGCAGCTTCGCAAATCCCTGCCGCTCGCGAAGCCGACAAACCGGAAAACCTGTGTGTGTATTTATGTTTTGTATGTCTTTAAAAATTAATAAAATTTGTTCAAAAAAAAAAAAAATAACATTTTCTAACAGTATAGGCAGTTGAAGACAAATCCTCTTCTTGTGGTTGTTCCTTCCTCAGTTGGTTCCTATCCAGTCATCTTCTTGCTTCTTCTAACAATCGTCTGGTTATTATCAGTCAATGTCAATTCATTTCTGGTCAGGACTTCTAGTGAAGATACGTAATAATAATAACTTTCATCCAATGAGGAAAGAATGATGTAAACCTGATGCAGCTCTGAAAAAAATCAGTTCCTTTTCATGTAGCTCTTGAAAAGTTCTTTTCACAAAGTTCAAATGAGCTAACATATCTCCACCTTTCAGAAGACGTGCTCTAAACAGTTTACGTGTAAGATGTATGTGTGCACCTACACTGCCACAAACATAAATCCTCTTCAATCTCCCAACACCTAGCAGCAGACTCTTCTCCACGAATATGGACTAGCTGCTGGTCACTCAGTGTTACTCCAATTATACAAATAGCTCATTCGTTGTTCCATTTAAAGTCAGCTAACGTTTTGGCATCGTCCTCATTATTTGGTTCCCAAGCATTTACATCCGGTGGATCCTGAACTGCAGCCCATAACCCTTCCCTACGCAGAAGTAGACTGCACTTCATAGACCAGGAAACATAGTTTGTTCCATCCAACCGGGTTATAAGTGATAGACTTGTTGACGGGTCTTGTGCCATCTTTACCAGGGCAATAACCTACAATTAAACAGTAAACAGCTGTCTGTATACGGTACTGTGAATTCACACTAACTCTCAGTTTTCTGAGTCTGGTATGGCCTGGGCCCATAACCAGTGTTGAGGTATTTCCCATTAGGAGAATCAGTGCACTCAGGGAAACGTAGTGAGAGTGATGTTGAATAACACACGACCAGCACACAGATACACTGAATAGTAAAATGTAGGTTTTACTTCCAGTAAACGGGTAAACAAAGTCCAACAAACAGTCCAAATCATACACAGTTAAAGCAGTTAGTATCAGTCCAGGGATAATCCAAAAATGAAGTCAAGCATCATAAACAAAGTTCAGTAAATGGAGTTTGCTAACAGTTGCAAAACTCACAGCAATCCGAGCAGAACAACAATCAGGCAATACGGCAAAACAGGAAATGCAAGAAGAAAGAAACCAGGTTTCTAGCTCCATCTTATGGCCGTTGGAGGAACCTCAGCCAATCACAATTACAGCATTCTCTTAAAGATACAGTATTAAATTACTATCCTGGTTTATATATTTCCAACCCAACTGTTAGGTGACTATCATTCCTAACACTTCTTGGGTTTTGCAAATTTCTATAGACAATTTATTCCTTCTTTGCCTAGATCACCCTCCCTTTAACAGAGTTACTGAAAACTGGGCCTTCCCCGACCAAACCAAAACCTCATCAACCCCTTACTTGGACAATGAACTGTCAAAAATCTTTTGAGACATTAAAACACCTATTTGCTGCTGAGCCTATCCTCCAGCAGGCCACTTCGGGTTCTTAAAGACTTTATACTTGGCTCGAAGGCAGTTCTGGTGGTCTGGCATAAAGAAAGACGTGGACAGTTATGTGAAAAGTTGCACCATCTGCGCCGCGATGAAAAAATGACCAGGAATAACCCCTGGACTGCTACAAATGGTAGCAGAGCCGATGAGGCCATGGGAGGAGATTGCAATGGATTTCATAGTGGAGTTGCCGAGAAGTGGGGGAACACAGTGATCTGGACTGTAATAGACTTATTTTCAAAACAGGTGCATTTCATACCTTGCAGCGAACTTCCCTCAGCCGACCAGTTAGCCAAGCTGTTCCTGAAGCACATCAACTGCCTGCATGGAGCACCACAGAGAATTATCTCAGACAGAGGGGTCCAATTCACAGCCAAATTTTGGAGGGAGTTCCTGCGGTCTATTGGGTCATCCCAGGGTCTTAGCTCAACCTTTCATCCAAGCACCAATGGAGGGGCAGAGAGATTGAACGCCATGGTAGAGCAGTATCTGAGGTGCTACGTGAATTATCAGCAGTCCAATTGGGCAGACCCCCTGCCTTTCACGGAGGTCGCGTACAATAATGCTGTTCACAGTAGCACGGGACTAACTCCCTTCAAGGTAGTGAGTGGCATGGACTTCGTCCCAGTGCCTGAGTATCCAAGGGACCACCCCTCCTCAGTCAGCCTGACCAATTTGATGTCAATGCTGAAAGCAACTTGGGAGAATGTCAAAAAAGCACTGGCAAAAGTGGCACAGACCTATAAGAGACAGGCAGACAAACACCGAGCCCCGCAACAACCAGTCCAGTTGGGGGAGAAGGTCTATCTCTCCATCAAATATCTGACGTTAAGAATCCCTAGCAAGAAATTGGGGCCAAAGTTCAGGGGACCATTCCCCATAGTAAAGATCATCAACCCAGTCACGGTGCAATTGAAATTGCTCCGATTGTTAGGGAAAATACACCTGGTATTCCATAGTAGCCTATTAAAACCCGTGGTTGGATCAACGCTGAGGCCCCTACCGCATGAGCCCCCAGATTCCGTGGTCATAGGAGGCCAAACCCATTATGAGGTGCAGCAAATCCTCAATTCGAGGTGGCACAGGAGACAACTCCAATATTTAGTCAAGTGGAAGGGCTAGCCCTTATCAAAGGCATCAAGGGTAAAGAGTAGGAATGACTTCCGGTTTGAGCTTCTTCAGCGACAGACTGAAACCTCGTCTCTGCGAGGCTTCGATCCATGCTCGCCGCTGGAGCACCCCAAGCCGGCTGGTTTCGAGGCTAAGCCACCCCGTAGAGGTGGTGAAGAGGGGGGAGACTGCCTGCAGGGTTGAGGAGAGCCGCATCTCTCCTCCCCAGCTGGCCATTACTCCCTTTCCCGAAGGCGGTTGCAGCGGTGGTCAGAAATGGCCACCACAAAGAAGAACTCGACCGGAAAAGAATGTGCAGGAAGAAGATAAGAAGAGAAAGTTTTGGTTGACCGGGTCAAACAGCAAAAGCAACAAATAAGGTACCCTGGAATTGAAACTGTTAAAAAACAATAACATTGTTCCCTAAGAAGATTTTTAAGCTGCGAAGGAGAGAGAAAAGGGAAAAGATTTGGTTTTCTCCTTTTCCTATACTGACAGCTAAGAGACTTAAGCAAGAAATTGGAAAAAAATCCACTTTGACATCAATAGGCATTTAATGCTGAAAATAAAAAGTCAAAGGGATAATAAAGATTTCTGGATAATTAAAAGCTTTTGAAAACAGGAAAGGAGAGAGGAAGAATAAAAGGGCAGGATCTGGAAGGGAGGAGACTGCCTGGAATTAAAAAAGAACTTACAGCAAAATCTCAACAAGACTTCCAAAAGATACATTCTAACTGAAATATCGCAACAAAAACCCCAGGAAGAGAAAGTCGAAAAAGAAATAAGAAGATATAACTCGGGACTATCTGGATTACTTGATGATTTCTGGATTCTTGGTTATTGTTTTGAATGACTAAAATCAATCGGGTGGTTGTTTAAAAGTGTTTAAAATGGCTCCACTTTTAGAAGAACTGAAAATGGAACGTAAAAAGTACAAAGAAGATGCACAAGAAGGGAGAGGTTCTTTTGGCTTCGTATTTCAGTTTTTAGAAATGGAGATTTGGAATTATGAGAAACAACAAGAAATGCCTGCAGAACAAGAAGATTGCGACAAAGAAGAAGCCATCTTTAATGAACAAGTAATCTTAGATGGGGGGGAAAAAGGAAAGGGGGGAAAGAGAATGGAAAGTTTAAGATTGGGAAAAACAACTTCCCCCCAAAATAGAGTGAAAAATAAGTATAAAATCAGAAAGCAACAGAAGAGGGAAATGCAGAAGAGAGAATTAGAACTAGAGAGACAAGGGGGTAAAAAGGGGAGGGAGAAGATGAGAGGGAAGAAAGAAAGGAAAAGAAGTTATAAAGGACAGAAGCAAAATATAGAGAAACAGGGTCTATTTAGAGATAATGGGTGAAAACTTAATGAAAAAAGGGATTCTGCAAAGGTACATAGATAGTATGGTTATATTAGAAACAGAAATAATTTTAGAAAATATGAAACAATGTATGATTAAAATGTCTGATAAAATAGCTATCGTAATTCAGTGGAATGCTTGTCAATAAATAAATGTAACAAAATGTATATTTAATGATTTATAAAACATATGTGAAGAGAAATAAGGGAAAAATTAATTATGGAGATTATATGTATTTTTAAGGAAGTATGATGTTTAATTGAAAAGAAGTGTTAAAGATGTTAAGATTTTAATGATTATTAATGATAGAACTGAACTGGAATGGAATGAGGGTTTATAATTACATATATTTACAATCTTTCTTTCTTTTTTTTAAAGAATATAGTGTGTATTATAAGAATGTACCAGGCAGAATTCGATTGGAAGTTATGTATTATGTATTATATTGAAGGTCATAAACTTAAGGTATACATTGAAGTTTAAATAAGAGTTGAATGGATGTAATTAAAAGAGATAAAGGTGTCATACTCCAATTAGTAACTACAGGAGAAAATTTGTTTAATGAGAAAAGATAATATGAAATTGAAACAGAACAGACAAAAGTATAAATATAATGATTTGAATTGAGATGAGATAATCAAAATAAAATTGAGAAAATTAAAAGAGGGGAAAAACTATATAGAAAATGTAAAATAGTATAAGATATGGAATAGAATACAAAAAGGAGCATGAAGTTGAGTTTTGTGTCTGTATAAAGAAGTTCAACCTGGGACCATGCTATTTTCAAAAAAGATGTTTTACTTGTATTTTGTGTGTGAAAACCCAAATAAAACTTCATTAAAAAAAAGGGAGGGTAAAGAGTGGGAATGTCCAAGCCAATCACCTTGTAGCAAGGTTCCACACAGAAAATCCAACCAAGCCTGGGGGAGGTTTCGTGAGCATAAGCTTCCATATCTGCAATCAAATTGATTTTGTGTGTGTTCTACAGGTCACCTTCAAGAAGTGAGGGGAGCCGAATGTCAACTCATAAAACATTTTGTATACACATTTTATAGTTGACAATAGAAAGAAGGGGGGAGAGGTTCAAAGAGCAGGCAATAGTGTGGAATCGAAAGTACATTCCATTCATATTTTGTTCAGAGACTGATTAGATGACTGAAGCTTCTGCTGCACAAAAATCTAATTGGAGAGCATGATTGATGACTCTTGGCTGTGGACGTTTTTCGTTGGATGATACACCCAGAGGGGTGGAAAAGCAGGATCAAGGGTGACAGTGAATTACGTATCTCAGAGTTGGCTACGCCCAGGTTAGTGCCAGACGTAGAACGGTAGCTTCAAATAAATCCTCTTTAGTTTTGGGAGTGTGGCTCGAGGTTCATAATTTAATTGGAGTAACTGCTGGAACCCTGAGTCCTACATTTAGTCAGGAGACAATTCTGGTGGCCAAAAGTGAAAACTGATGTCAAGGACTATGTGAAAAGCTGCTCAATTTGTGCCACGATGAAACAGAACTGGAAAACCTCCTGGCCTCCTTCAACAAGTAACTGATCCAATGAAGCTGTGGGAAGAAATCACGATGGACTTTATCGTAGAGTTACCGGAGAGTGGAGGAAATACTGTTATCAACTTATTTTCTAAGCAAGCCCACTTTACAGCATGTAATGGACTACCTTCGGCTAAGAAACTTGCGAAACTGTTTGTGAAGCATATCTATAGGCTCCACAGAGTACCTTGTAGAGTAATCTCAGTGTACAATTTACTGCTAAGTTCTGGAGGGACTTTTTAAAGTCCATTGGGTCATCCCAAGGGATTTCCTCAGCGTTCCATCCTGTGTGCAATGGGGCAGCGAAGAGAGCGAACGCCATGGTGGAACAATACATTAGATGCTATTGTCAGGCTTCGTAAAACACCTCGCTCGACAGCATCTGAACATTAGGGGCTTGAGGGAGATGAAACGGAAGAAACAAACAACGCTACCAGCTGACATGCTAATGATGAATAGTCTAGGTTAAGGAGGGGAACATAAACAATCCTTTACGTGTCCACGATCGTTGCTGCAGGATTAGCAATGAAGAACATCCTGGCAATAAATCCATCAAGAGAGGGGGGAATGGGCTTCTGGTTTTTCAAGGCTTCGGCGGCGGTAGGAATTCGTGATCCTTGGGAACTTCCGGTTGCAAGGCTTCGGCGGCGGCAGGAATCCGCTTCTCTGTGGGTCCCTGCTGCGCTCGCCGCTGAGGTACCCCCGATCCAACTGGATTTGGGGGTTGTCGCTGCCCCGAAGAGGCAGCGGAAGACAGAGGAGATCCAGGCAGGGGTCTGGGGATATCGCACCCCACTTCCCCAGCCGGCTAGACTCCTTTTTCCTGAGGCGGTGGAGCGGCTGTCAGAAATTGGCAGCCATAAAGGAATCTTCAACCGGATAAGACTGTGCAGGAGGAAGACAGAAGGAGAAGTTTTCTTGGCTGAACTGGGACATTAAGTTACTTTTAAAACACCCTGGAAACCTGACTTTTGGATTGATACATTTGTTTCCAAAGGAAGTTGCTACAGCGGCGAAAGTGCTGAAGGAAAGTTCACCCCCCTTCCTTACGGAGAAAGCAAATGAGCACAGAAAAACCTGCTGCTTTGAGGTAAAAACAAGCTCTTTGTTATAAGTGGGAAGGAGAGGACTAAAAAAAAAATCTTTAAAAACTGAGTGGAGGAGACGCTTTGAAGATTATAAGACCAACAACTAATTGCAATACGGCTTTAAAATATATTTGGGATTCTGCCCCAGGAGGAGAAGTTGCAAAGAGAAGAAGAGGAAATAATCTCTGGCTGTTTGGATTGTTTGATAACTTTGACATTTGCAAATTACTTTAAGACTAAAAACATTTGGGTTGTTCTTAAAAATTTACAATGGCACCATCTGTGGATCAACTAAAAATGGAATATGAAAAATTAGGAGAACAAAATGGCAAGAATTCATTGGGAGCTGTCTTCCACTTTTTAGAAATGGCGGTTTCTACATACCAGCAAATACTTGACGAAGAAGGAGAAGAAGGAGAAGAAAAGGAAGCCATTTTTAATGGACAAAAAAGTTTGATTAAGAAAGAAAATAGGAAGAGAGGAAGGAAAAATGAGAATTTAAGTTTCAATAAAACAACCAAGAAAAAGAAAAATAAGGTGAAAAAAAGGTACAATGTTAGAAAGCAATTGAAAAGAGAAATACAACAGAGAGGGGAAGCTAAAAAGGTGGAGGTTAGAAGAGTGGGGGGGCAAAAGGATCAGACTGGAGAAGAAAGGGAGGGAAAAAGGGGAAAAAAGCCATGGTCTGAAACAAGATATCCTTTTTATAGATAAAGGATAAAGAATAGTGTATAATTTAAGAAAGATTCTGCAAGAGTACATAAGATAGTATTGTAGTATTTGCATTTGAAATAGTCTATTGGAATACTATAAGATTTAACAAAATATTAAAATATTAAAATGTTTTATAATGATAGATTTCAATATTTAATAAAATATTAAAGAGAATGTGTAAAATGATTAATGCTTAGTTATACTATTAAATAGAATTAGAATGGAAATTATATACTTAACTATATTATAAGTTTATTATACTTTTTTTTTCCAAAATGCAAAATGTAGAATGTACTAAGCAGAATCAGGATAGAAATTATGTATTATTTTAAGTGTTACTTTAGGGAAAGGCGTCACACCTTAAAAGTGATTACAGGGGAAATTCTTTGCTAAAGAGAAGAGATAAATAGATGATTGGAAAAGAACGGACAAAAGATACAAACATAATGATTTTGAAATAAGATGAAATAAACAAAATATAATTAAGAGAGTGAAAAGAATGGAGAAGTTATATAGAAAATATAGAATGGTTAATAAGATATGAATGGTATATAAGGTGAGCATGAACTTGATTTAGGTCTGTAAAAAAAGATGTAACCCGGGGCTAAGCCACTTTTCAAAAGAAGTTTTATGTTTTATGTTTTGTGTTTTGGTTAGCTATGTTTTGATTGTGAAGTAATAAAACCTTGGAGGAATAAAACTAAAGGGAGAGAAATTTGGAAAAGACATGTATAAATAATAATTAAGAAGGTTTTATCTTTTTATGTCTTGTTTTATGTTCTGTATTTTGTATGCTTGATGGAGAATTAATAAAACCTTGATAGAAAGAAATATAATTGAATAAAAGTGAAGGGAGAAATAATGAGAAATTTGGAAAAGATATATATGTGTTTAAATGGAAATGTGATAATGTGGAACTATGCTTTAAAAAATAATGCTTTATTTGCCTTGTTAAAACTTATAAGTAATTTTTGAGAAAGGAGGTTTTATACTTTGATGTCTTATGTTTTGTTTGTTTTTAAAATCAATAAAAATTTGTTTTAAAAAAAAAAAGAATTCGCGATCCTCCACGATTCCTGCTGCGCTCGCCGCCGAGGTTCCTCCGATCCGAACGGATCCGGAGGATAGGGCTGCCCCGTAGAGGCAGCCGAAGAGAGACGGGATCCGGATTTGGGTTTGGGGGTATCGCAAACCCCCTCTTCAGCCGGCAAAACCCCTTTTTCCCAAGGCGGTGGAGCGGCGGTCAACAATGGCCGCCACAAAGAAGCCTGCAGCCGGGTAAGATTTGTGCTGGAGGAAGCAGCTGAAGGTGAAAGTTTTGGCTGAACCGGGACTACAAGAAACCTCTAAATACCCTGAAAACTGAAATGTTCAAAGGATACATTGTCTCCCAAGGAACATCGTAAAAGCGGCGGAAAAAAAAAAGCTGAAAGGGAAAGTTACTTTCTTTTACTCTCCCTTCCCACAGAAACAGCAGTTGGAAATCTGGAAAACCTGCTTGGGCATAGAAGGTAAACTTGAAATTTTAAGCCAAGGGGATAAAGGATTTCTGGACATTGGAATTAAAAACTTAAAATTCTTTTTATTTGTTATAAGTGGAAGGGAAGAGGTAAAGATTTATTTTAAGACTGTATTGAAGGAGACTGCTTTGAGCTTATAAGATCAAAAATAAAAGATATTATTGTGGTAATATATTTTATTAATCATTTTATCATTTTCTGTAAGGCCTTTGTATAACTAGCAGTAAGTCTAGGGAGATGTGGGCATTCTTGGTGGGGGTAGGAGTATCTTTGCTCAGAGTGCCTCATTCTGTTTTGATTCTGCCAGTTTAGAAGGAACAGGAAAATGGGTGAAAGTTCAAGGTACACAGTTGTGCTTTCTCATGGGACTTTCCAAACTTTCCCATGAGACTTTCTGTGGCTGTATGATCTCATCCTAGCAAGGTAACATCTGGGACTTTCCAAGATTGTGTGTTCTCATGCTGGTGAAGTAATCTCCTGTTGAGGTCATTGTTTTCTGAATATGCATACTGTATATTTTGCTTGTGTTTTTTCTCAATAAATACTGCTACCTGAGTTCTCTCAGGGTTGGCATTTTTCTCAGAGACAGTTCCCTGTGTCTCATTTCAAATGTCAATCCACCATAATTATGGACTTCTAGAAGATTACTTTGGAACTGTGTATTTGAATTCTACCCTAGGAAGAGAAAATATAGAAAGAAGAAAGTGCTAAATGGAACTGTTTGTTTTGATTTGGTTTGCTTTGTGACTTTGGGATCTTTGTGAACTATTTCTTGAAAGATTAAAGATATTTGGGTTGTTTTAAAAAAAAGGGAAAAAATGGCATTATCTTTTGAAGATCTACAAATTGAATTTCACAAATTGAAAGAAGAGGAACAGGAAGGCATGGGCTCTTCTGGATCTATTTTCCACTTTTTAGAAATGGCGATTTCTACCTATTATGAAATACAACAGTGACAGGAAGACTGGGACCAAGAAGAAGAAGAAGAAGCCATCTTTAATGGACAGATACTTTTAGTGGAGGAAGAAAAGCGTAAGGGGGGTGAAGAAATGGTGAATTCAGGACTTAAAAAAGCAACCAAGGAAAAGAAAATTAAGATGAAAAATCGATACAATGTCAGAAAGCAACAGAAAAGAGAAATACAACAGAGAGGGAAGATTAAGAGAGTGAAACTTGAGAGATGGGGGGGGGGTCAAAAAGCCAGAATTGATAAGAAAGGAAGGGAAAAAGGAAAGAGAAGTCATAAAAGCTTTAAACAAGATGCCAAAAAACAAGTTTTTTTTTAGAGATAAGGGGTAAGATATAATTTTATAAAAATGATTCTGCAAAAGTACATAAGATTGTATGGTAGATATTAGTATTTGAAATTGAATTAGAAAATTAAAATATTACACGAATTAATAATGCATTAAAGAGAAGCTTGAAAATGTTTAAGATTTGATAACAGAGTTTAATTTACTATGAAATATTGCTTTTATTATATTATAAACTCAATATCCCTTTTTTTGGTTTTACTATTACTTACTAAATTCAATATTATGTGTTTGTCTTATTATTTTGAAATGTAGTACTTAGAATGTACAAAGCAGAATCAGTATGGAAAGTATGTATTATTTTAAGTGTAAAATTTAGGGGAAAGATAAAAAGTTGTCATACTTCAACCAGTGGTTACAGGGAAAATATTGTATTAGAAAGGAAGGAAAAATAGATGATTGAAAGAGAACGGACAAAAGATGCAAGTATAAATATTTAAATTGAGATGAAATAAATAAAATAGAATTAAAAGAATGAATAGAAGAGAGAAAATATATAGAAAATATAGAATGTTAATTAAGATATGAAATAGTATATTATGTGAGCACGAATTTGATTTACGTCTGTACAAAAAGATCTAACCCGGGGTAAGCCACTTCCCAAAAAGAAGTTTTATGTATTTATGTTTTGTGTAATGTTTGTTTATGTTTGAAAGGATGTTGGAAGAGAACTAATGAAATTATATATAATGAATATACATAATTTAAGGTAAAAGAAATACAATTAAACAGAATGAAAGGGAGCAGTAAAGAGAAGTTGGGAAAGGATATGAAGTTGAACAGATAAGATAAATATATATATTAAATTGTGTTTGTATAGAAATGGGATAAGTTGGAATTATCTTGCTCGTTAAATAAGATATTCTATGTGTTTTTTAGAAAAAGATATTTTATGTTACTACATCCTATGTTTTGTTTGCTGGTCTATGTGTTTTAAAAAACAATTAATAAAATTTGTTCAAAAAAAAAAAGAGGGGGGAATGGAGCAGATGTAATAACTCTTATCAGAGTTCACCAAGGGAAGGAGTGAAGAGAGCGAATGCAGGAACAGGAGATTTATGGGGTAGTTGAGAATCGCAGGTTAGTTAGCATTCGATGTAGGCTATAGGAGTATAGAGTTAATACAGTTAATAGGGTAATTGGGACATGAGTGCAGGGCAGCGATTAGGTGGGTGGGGTAAAAGGTTAAATTACACTGAAAGACGATTGATTTCAATGCTAACCTTGTTCAGTTTAACTGTGCTTGCTGGTTACTGTATGAGGAAAACTAAAAAGAATTACAAACTTATCAGTTTGTACTTTATTACCTACAATTTACAGAACCACAGCTAAGAGCTATGTAAATTATCAACAGGAGAACTGGGCGGAACTGTTGCCTTTTGCAGAAGTTGCTTACAATAATGCAGTACACAGTAGCACAGGCTTGACTCTGTTCCAAATCAACACCGGTGTGGATTTTGTCCCTGTGCCGGAGTTACCTAGGTAACCCCCAACATCCATGTCTTTAATGGAGTGGATGGAATCATTAAATAAAGGTTGGGAGGATATGAAAAAGCTTTAACTGCTGAGGAATATAAAAAAAAAGCAGACAAACATAGATCCCTCCAACCACTGTTTAAAGTAGGGGACAAAGTGTTTTTGTTAACTAAATATCTCAAGTTGAAACTTCCCAGTAGGAAGTTGGGCCCTAAATTATTGGGTTCATTTCCTATATCTAAGATAATCAATCCAATGACAGTCCAATTAAGTATCCCTCAGCTGTTGGGGAAAATACACCCAGTGTTCCATAGTAGTTTGTTGAAGCCTGCTGTAGGGTCAAATCTAAGGCTGATACCAGCAGCTCCCCCCAAACCTCTGATTGTACAGAATGAGACACATTATGAAATAAAGAAAATCCTCGATTCTAGATTACACCGAGGAAGATTACAATATTTGGTGCTATGGAAAGGCTACCCTTTGTCTGTCTCGGAGTTATTGGCTGGAAAGGAGGGTTGCTGGAATGCTGACACCACCAGCAACAGCAGCAGCTGCAGGGGGATGGGCAGGATAGACCAGGCGGCTGCCGCAGCCGCTCCCACACCGGCGAGCCATGCAGGCAGCTTGCCTCCCCACTGGCAGCTCCTCCTCCAGCATCCCGCCCAGAAGCGGCAGCTTGGGCACCCCAGAAGAGTCGGCCGGCCCCCACACAGCCGCCCCTCCCACCAATTTTGCTAAGGAAGTGTGACCGCTTTCTGGCCGGTGCACTGCCCCGGCGTTCCTCCCACCCAGCTCAGCTCCTGCACCTCCCCAGAAGAGAACCACCACCAGCAGAAGCAGCAGCAGCCAGGGGAAAGGGCAGGAGTGACTGGCTAGCCACTGCAGCCTCTCCCACGCCAGTAAGCCAGGCCCTCGGTGGTGTCTCCATGCAGGCAGCTCGCCTCCCCACTGGCAGCTCCTCCAGCATCCCGCCAGGAAGTGGCAGTGCAACAGCCGCCACCGCCAGGGGTGAGGGTGCAGTGGAGGTTTGGACGGGCAGGCCAGGGCTTCCCTCTCTCCCCCCTGAGTGGGCTTCTTGCATGACTCCAACCCTCCAGCACATGCCAGTGAAGCGCATCCGTGCTCTGAAGAACCTGGATTGCTCGGGGACACAGGGAGGCATTTCCTGGTTGGGCAGATGGCTGCCCCATGCCTGACCTGGCCAGCACTCTGGTACCCAGAAAAGTGGAGCAGAGCTGCTGGCCAGGACAGCTGGAGCCATACAAGGAGGGAGGGAAGCCCCGGCCCTCCTGTCATCACCCTCACTGCCCCCTTGCCTCCAGTGGTGGCGGCTGTTGCACTGCCACTTTCAGGTGGGATGCTGTAGGAGGAGCTGCCGGGGGGGGGGAGGTGAGCTGTCTGCATGGTTCATTGGCGTGGGAGTGGATGCGTTGGCCAGCCAATTGGTCCTGCCCTTCCCCCCTGCAGCTGCTGCTGCTGCTGCTGCTACTGCTCTTCTGGGGAGGCGCAGGAGCTGAGCTGGGTGGGAGGAACACCGAGGGCAGTGCACCGGCCAGAAAGCGGTCGTGCTTCCTTAGCAAAAGTGGTGGGAAGAGGGGCTGCATGGGGGCCAGCCAGTTCTTCTGGGGCACCCAAGCTGGCCAGGTGCTCTGGACCAGGGATGCGCATCAGTGCCGCAGGCTGGAGAGTTGGGGCTGCGCAAGAAGCCCACTCGGGGGGGAGGGAGGGAGGGAAGCCCCAGCCTGCCCATCCATGCCTCCACTGCCCCCTCACCCCCACCAGTGGCTGTTGTGCTGTTGCTTCCAGGCGGGATGCTGGAGGAGGAGCTGCTGGCAAGGAGGCAAGCTGCCCGCATGGAGACGCTGCCGAGGGCCCAGCTTGCTGATGTGGGAGAGGCTGTAGTGGCTGGCCAGTCACTCCTGCCCTTCCTCCTGCGGCTGCGGCTGCAGCTGCTGCTGTTCTGGGGAGGTGCAGGAGCTGAGCTGGGTGGGAGGAATGCCGGGAGCAGCGCGCCAGCCAGAAAGCGGTCACGCCTTCTTGGCAAAAGTGGTGGAAGGGGGGCTGTGCGGGGGCCGGCCAGCTCTTCTGGGGCGCCCAAGCTGGCCAGGTGCTCTGGAGCATGGATGCGCTGAGGGCTGGAGCCACACAAGAAGCCCACTTGGGTGGAGAGGGAGGGAAGTTCCAGCCCGCTCATTCTGTCCCACAGCTCTGCCCCTCTTCGCATCTTTTGGCATGTGTGCCCGATACTCTTCCCGTTGCTGGTCTTTGCGCCCACATGTGCACCAAAAACCGGAAGACCATGTGGCTGACACACATGTGCACTCTGGAAACAAGATCATCTTCCTGGCACATGCATGTGCACCAGGCGGCTGCTCTTCTGGTTTTTGGTGCACATACACACGTGAAGTCCAGCTGGCCGGCGCTACAGAACCTGGAAGAGCAACAGACAATGGCTCCGTGTGCCTGGAGAGATGGTGTCAGATGGTGCTCCATTCAAAATCCAAGAAAGAAATGCTTAGACTCCATTAATTAGAGAAAAGATATCTTTTACTGGTAAACAAGTGGTAGCAACAAAAGAATTCTGAATCTGAGAAAATGAGCGTGTAAACCACATATACAAAGTGATGGCAACGTTCCCAACCACAATAGTTCAATTTGTCCATCAAATAAAAAGTTGTGTATAACATCATGTGGGCATCTCCAGGTGGTGATGAGGCCTCTGTCTGTTGACCTTGACATAGTTTGATAAAGAGCTGTGGCTGCACATAGCATAGGATAGAAACCTAAGCAAGAAACTTCCCCCCCCCCAACTTATACAGTTCTGTTTTGTAAAACCTCCAGCTCACTTCCCATAACCATGTCCCCCATCCTCCCCCCGTTACTTATGACAGCCAAAAGATGCAAAGCAAAGGAAGAAAATCTTAAAGGCTGACAGATGGCTTTGCGTGTCACTTTTGGCACGTGTGCCATAGTTTCACCATCACTGCCCTATACTTTCCAGGCTCTGCTTTCTGTGGTTAGGAAAAGCACAGAGGAAGCAAGTGTCAGAGAAGGGATTTTTTTTCTCAAGCACATTCACACATGCAGACACATATTCTCTTTCACCTCCTGGGCTTTTAAAGTTAAAATTTAGAGGTATTCACCTTCTTTCCAAGCAGCCTTTGAGGTCAACACTCAAAACCCCTTTAAAACCTTTGTTCCAGAGGTGGTATTCAGCAGGTTCTGACCAGTTCTAGAGAACTAGCAGAAATTTTGAGTAGTTCAGAGAACCGGCAAATACCGCCTCTGACTGGAGATTTTACATTATCCTTCCCATGCCATGCCCACCAAGCCATGCCCACAGAACCAGTAGTGAAAAATTTGAATCCCACCACTGCTTTGTTCCAAATGGTCAAGGTCCAGGAAAACTCACCCATAGACTCAATGGGTCTGCTGTCGGCAAGGGAGGCTTACCTGAGCCAGGTCCATTGGTCAGGTTAGCTTGGAGTCCTATCTTGGGGTGCCAAATTGTTGGAAGAAATGTCCATCTGGGTTAAACAGATAAACAGATAATCAGAGTTGGAAGGTAGGTCATCTAGTCCGGGTTGGACTAGGTCCCTTCCAACTCTGCCCAAGCAGGAGACCCTACACCATTTCTGACAGATGGAAGTACAATCTCTTCTTGAAAGTCTCAAGTGATGGCACTTCCACAACTTCTGAGGGCAAGCTGTTCCATTGGTTGATTGTTCTCACTGTCAGAAAGCTTCTCCTTATTTCCAGGTTAAATCTCTCCTTGTTCAGTTTCCATCCATTATTCCTTGTCTGGCCTTTGGGTGCTTTAGAAAATAGCTTGACCCCTTCCTCTCTGTGGCAGCCCCTCAAATATTGGAACACTGCTATCATGTGTCCCCTGGTCCTTCTCTTCACTAGACTAGCCATGCCCAGTTCCAATTCTTCTTATGTTTTAGTCTCCAGTCCCCTAATCATCCTGTTGCTCTTCTCTCAGGGGTGGGATTCTACCAGTTCTGACCGGTTCTATAGAACCCCTTGTTAACTTTCTAAGCAGTTCAGAGAACCAGTAGTTAGAAGCAATCTCCTTTTGTTTTTTTCCGATGCTTATTACATTCTTGCCAGTACGCCTAGACTTCCTGTCTCCGGAGCTTCTGGGGCTTGACTTTCTTAAAGGGGAAGGGTTGTTTTAAGATTTTTACACTGCTGTTGGGAGGAAATACTTCCCTGGACAATCAGCACTTTGAAGAAATAATTGAATAATGAAGCAGAGCTGCCAGAAAGAAGCTTTTAATGGCAGGGAACCAAGATGACTTCTTGGCTAGCTAGAAAGATTGACATTCAAACGTGAGTTTACATACCCTTCCTGAGTTTTGGTCTAAAACGGGTTTTTGGTGAAGGTTAATTCTGTGCTTGGTGACGTTTAATCCTGTGTTTATTGATGGGATAATTTTCCCTATTCAGCTTCAACAAGCAACAGCTACTGTTGTGATTTAATTATTTGTATTGTGTTTGAATTTTTTCCTGCCTCATGGTTTCTTTTTCTATCTGGGGAGGGGGGGGTCTTCCTTCACTGCTTTAGTGGTATCTGGCACTGTCCTTTTGGGGTGTACTTCCAAGAGGCAGGATACAAGCTTGGTACTGATTTTTTTTACTGCCTTTCTGGGAGGCATGTGATCTTTCCTTAAATCTGGATGATTTCCTTAGGATATCTTGTGAGGTGAGTGAGACCAGCTGGTGTCTTTAAGTGGTGCGAATGGATCTAAGGATTGCTTTTCCTGGGTGTGCTTTTTCTGGAGAGCTTAAATGACCTCTCTGCTAAAGGGTTTAACTTTATGAGCAAGAGTTGGCTGCTGATAGTTATCATTGCATTTTTAACTATTTTAATTCCTCAAGGTGCTCTGGCACCCTGCCTGATTTGTAATTCTGGCTTGCAAGCAGTTTAAATCTAATGATTGGTATTTAGGGCAGCTTTTTGCAAGCAAAGAAGCTTTTTGTATTTTTGTACAGGTAATCCATGACTTACAACAGTTCATTTAGTGATCATTCAAAGTTACAATGGCACTGAAAAAAGTGACTTATGACCATTTTTCACACTTATGACCATTGCAGCATCCCCACTGTCATGAGAGTCCAGGCGAGGAGAAGCGCCCCTTGACATGAGTGATGTCGAGTTGGCTATGCCCACCCACTCACATGACCACCAAGCCACACCCACCAACTAAGCCACGCCCACAGAACTGGTTGTTAAAAAAATTGAATCCCACCCCTGTCCTCTGCACTTTTTCTAGAATCTCAACATCTTTTTTATAGTGTGGTGACCAAAACTGGATGCAGTACTCTAGGTGTGGTCTTACTAAGGCTTTATAGAATGGTATTAGTACCACACTTGATCTTGATTATATCCCTCTGTTAATGCAATTTAGGATTGCATTAGCTTTTTTGGAGGCGGCTGCACACTGCTGGCTCATATTTAGCTGGTTGTCCACTAAGACTCCAAGATCCCTCTCACAGTTACTGCTATTAAGCCTGGTTTCACCCAGTCTATATGTGTACTTTTGGTTTTTCTTGCCTAAGCGTAGGACTTTACTTTTCTCTATATTGAATTTCATTTTATTAGATATGGCCCATTGTTCTCATCTGTCAAGATCCATCTGGATCTTGAGCCTATCTTCTTGGGTGTTAGCTATTCCTGCCAGCTTAGTATCATCTGCAAATTTGGTAAGTTCCCCTTCTATTCCCTCATCGAAGTCGTTAATGAAGTTATTGAAGAGTACTGGGCCTAAGACGGAATCTTGTGGCACCCCACTGGTTACTTCTCTCCATGTAGACTTAGACCCATTAAGGACTACTCATTGAGTACGGTTTGTTAACCAGTTGCAAATCCACCTCATGGTGATGCTATCTATTCCACTTTTTTCTAGCTTACCAAAAAGTAGGGTGTGGTCTACTTTGTCGAATGCCTTGCTGAAATCTAAGTATATTATGTCCACAGTATTTCACTGGTCTACTAATTTAGTCACTATGTTGAAGAATGAAATAAGATTGATTTGGCATGATCTCTTTTTAACAAACTCGTGCTGACTTCTAGTTATTACTTTACTTGTTTCAAGATGTTGGCAGATCTATTTTTTTATTAACTTTTCCAGTATCTTCCCGGGTATTGATGTTAGGCTGATTGGTCTGTAGTTTCCTGGGTCTGTTTTTTTTCCCTTTTTTGAAAATGGGAACCACATCAGCTCTTTTCCAGTCCTCTGGTAGTTCCCCGGTGCTCCAGGATTTTTGAAAGATATGGTGCCGTGGTTCTGAGATGACATCTGCCAGCTCCTTTAAAACTCTGGGATGTAGGCTTCCAGCTGGGCGCTGTGTTGATGTGGAGCTGAGGAGCGGATCGCCACTCTGAAAGGCTCTGATTTTCGCTGTTTGGTGGCTTCCAGGAGCGTGTGGGACCTCGGAGGGGTAGACAGATGAAAGGGGAAGACCTGGAGATCTCGGGGAGGTGCTGCGATTGGAGATTACAAAGAGAATCCCCTGAAAACCAGCAGCAGAAGAGGGAGATCATACAGATTGGAACCATAGACGTGGCAGCCCAGCAGCTTAAAGAAGGAAGGAAGCAAAGAGTGGAGAACAGCAAATTGAGTAGTGGAAAGGTGAACTTAAAGATTTCCAGAATACTGATTTATACTACAAAGGGAAATTGCAAATTGAAACTCCAAACCAAACAGTGCAGTGAAGTGGCAGAAATATCGGAAGGAGTACTAACTAAAGAAACGGCAGTAATTTATGCTGAGTAATGGAGCGCTGAAAACGGAGGAGCTGAAGGGTGAGACAACACCGTTTAATTTTACTTTGGGAGTTGAAAAGGGGGTTGTATAACTATATTTTTTGGCAATTGACATTTGAGAATTGTGGGAAGAAAGAGAAAGTGACAGTGACGTGTCCAAGTGAGACAGAGAGATCGGAAGAACAGCTGAGAGTAAAAACTTGAAAAGAGGACAATTGATCTAAGGAAAGGATTGAGGAAAGCTTATAATTGCAATATTTGTCTGATAACTGTGATAAAGAAAAAAGGAAGAAATAAGATAACTAAGATTTATTAAAAATATATATATAAAAAAAAAGATTTATAAGTGGAACTAGGACTGTGTGGAGAAAAAGAATAAAGGAGCAAGAAGAAGAAGCCAAAATAGAAAGGAGAAACGAAATGGTGGAAGTGACTGTGCAAATTTAAAGAGGACATTTATCCAAAAAAGAAGGAGAAGGAGAGGGAAGAAGGAGAAGGAGAAGGAGAAGGAGAAGGAGAAGGAGAAGGAGAAGAAGATCCATGGATATCATTCAACTGGTCAATCATAGATGTAACTAAATAATATTGGTAAAACATAATCTTAATAGATATATATGTGTTAGAATATTGAGTTAAGAATACTGGTTAATAATTTTTGAATAACTGGACAATTGAAAGTGTGCTGTATAAATATAGAACTCAGACCTTCAAATAATAATCATATAGTAAGAAATTGAGGTATTTTTATTCTGAGGTAAGCATATAACTAAGAACTCTAAAGAAATAGATTAATTGATATTTATATATAGATAAGAATTTAATTACTTTAATGAATTGGCTGCTTTAAATTAATTAATTAAGCATATAAGACTGTTGAATTTGTGAGTAAATATATCTGTATTTGATTAATATTGAATTATCTTAAGTATTGTAATAGTTGAATAAGTTCAATAAGAAAAAATAGAAATAAGAGCTGATTGTGATTTTCCATAATAGAATTTTGGTAATTAATAATATAATAATATATGTATTAATATTACTATTGAACTGAAAAGGAGAGGAAAATAGTGCTCTACTTGGGATAGTTGATGGTAGATTGGAAAGAGCTGCTACAGAGAGTTAAAATGGCGACAACATCAAGTACAAATGTAAAATCAGGAAAGAAAATTACAACAACGATGACTTCACCTATGGGGCAGAGATCTATAGATGCAATGCTACTGGCAGAAAAAACTAGTTCAGCTCAAAGCCTGCAGACAGTACAGGCAACGCTCACTATGATGCAGGAAATGATGGCAAAAACCCACGAATTGATAGCGAAGAACCATGAAGATATGAAAACAGAGATGAGAACTGAAATAGGACAAGTGAAAAATGAAATACAAAATTTGAATAGTAAGATTGGAAAGATGCAGGAAAAAGTGATAAAAAATGAACAGAAATTAAATTTAGTAGAGGCAAGAACGGAGATGGTGGAGAAGAAATTAGAGGATTCAGAACAAAATTGGAAAGTGCTCTACTGCGAACTCCGGGATTCAATGGTACACATGGAATTAGAGAAGGCATCATTTCATCTTAGGTTCCAAAATGTGGTGGAAGACAAAAAGGAAGATTTACGTGCAATTATGACGAATCTGATAGCGGCGGCTTTACAGAAACCCAAACTAGAAATTGAAAATGATGTAGACGAGGTCTAGAGAGTATATACACACTATGCGAGGAGACATAGACTACCCCGAGAGGTTCATATTCGATTTGCGAGGAAGATAACACAAGACCTGCTCTATAGTAAGACCAGAGATGAACCACTTGTATACAAAGATCATGAAGTGGTTACACTGAAACAAATACCTAGGAGAGTCAGAGAGCAGAGAAGGGGCTACCAATTTTTATCAACTCAGCTTATTAGAAATGGTACTCCATTTAGGTGACTCACCCCAGAGGGGCTTTTAGTTTCGTGGCAGGACAAAAAATATAAAATTGGTACAATTGAAAAAGCACAGGAATTTTGTGAATGACACCTAGGACCTGAGGAAGAACAAGAAAGTAGAGACAACCTAAATACAAGAAGCCAAGAAGAACAACTCTCTGGAGAAAAAGAATCTGATTCACACTCTGAACCCCAAAATCTTAGAGAAGAAGGGGAAGGCAACAGACTAAGAAAAAGAGAGCCAAGAACAAGAAATGAAATGAGAAATGCTGATGTGCTAGGGAGGTATATAATTTCCCATTATTTTATATTTTATTTATTATTTTCTAAATTCCCAGTATTTTCTCATGTTGTCTTTTAATATGTACTTCTTGTAAACAAATTATGTCCAATTTTAGTTTCGCTAATTTATTGAAAATCCTTTTCCTTTTTATTGCTGAATTAAGTCCATTTATGTTAATTGTCATCAATTTTATTTCTTCTTCCATATTTATAATATGGTTTTGTTGTTCTTGTCACTCTTGTCTCCCTTGGTTCCTTCGGTTTTTCTTCTTCTCTGATTGTTCTCTCATCCTGTTCTCTTTCCTCTCATCTTTGTCGTCTTTTGCTCCCTCCTGCAGTTTCTTCTCTCTGTTTTATTTCTTCAATTTCCCTCCTTTTTTCTCCCTCTTGTTCTCTGAAATAATGGTCATAGAATTCCTCTGCTTTCTCAATTGTATCTAGTCTTTACAGATGGCACAGTGTCCAATCTGGACTCATTTGTTTATGCTTGATTGTTTACAGCTGTTCTCCTCCATGCTGCATCGAGAGCCCAGGATGGGTTGACTCCTTCCTATGACATCATTTAGCTGAGTCTGTACTAAGATATAAAAGCCAGCCCCTGGGAGAGACCCCAGCTTTTGACTCAGCTCCTTTCAGTCAGTAGCTGTGTCTCTGAAAGTGTTTCTGTTAGATAGCACTCACCAGAGATCTTCAGTACTTTTTTCCTCGCTTCAAGCAGCTCCCAGGGCAGCTGCTCTTCCAGGAGAGCAGGGCTCTCTCTCCTGCAACGTTGGGAGCAGCATTACAGACCTCTGTGCAGGCAAGCTGGGCAGCGTCTGTAGACCTCCCCCACACCTGCAGTTTGGAGCAATCGTTAAAATGATCAGCAAGCCAGTTGATCATGTGGCTGGTTGCTCCGTTTTCCCTTGCTGACTTCGCTTGGGGCTCTGTATAGCCTAAGGAGCGATTCTTCGATCTTGGAGCCTGTTTCCTGTAGTCAGTGGCCATCTTGGATTCAAGCCTTCCACCACAAGGTGAGTGGCCATTTTGTAAGCCCGGGGGGCATTTATACCCTAAGGGGCTTAATAGAAAAATTTCTAAAACAGCTTCTTTCCAACGCAAGAGCCTTTATTCTACAAATGGAGCAAGATAAGGCTCAGACAGAGCTTTCTGCCCCAGTGGAACAGTCTCTTAAGCCCAATAAGAGAAAAAGGCGTAGGCAACGCACCCAATCAGTCCAGAGGGAGGTGGCTGCTAAAATCAAAGCTAAGGCTCTAGCCCCTAAGAAGGCAACTCAGGCTGAATTGAGGGCAGAGAAGTGCAGACATGCAGCTCTAGAGAGGCAGTTCAACAGAACTATTCAACAGAAGGGAGTGCAACTACAGCATGTTTCAGGTGATACTCGTGGGCCCCAACCAAGCCCTCCCAGGGGAGGAGAAGTTATCTATGAGCCTTTCCATCCTCCATCCTGGTCTCCTGGGGCTCTTGCAGTACAATCAGATCCTCAGGATCTAAGCAGATCTGGGCCTTATTTCCAACAGGCTTCTGTGCCCTATGCTCCTCCCCCTCCCTCCAGGCCTCGAACCTTTCCTCAATCTAGGCCTGAAGCCACCTTCACTCCCACAGCAGCGGGCCTCTACCTTTGAGCATAGACCAGGGGATATCCAAGATGTTGTCTCATTAGCCATTAGGCAGGGATTGGCTGAAGGCTTCAAGCAAATTCTTCAACCTCTGGAAAGGGTTCAGGCCCTTCTCCCTTCTCAATCTATAAGTTCCTTGCCTCATCATCCTGATTTACATGGGCCCCAGGACCTCAGGGTCCATTCTTCTCTACCAGAATGGGAGGAGGTTGATGAGGAAGGAAGGCCTTCACCATCTGAAAACAGTTCCTCTTCTCATTCAGAGTGTGAAGAGGGTGAGATTTTTGACCAAAATCTTTCAGAGGAAGAGGATTCTTGCCCAGAGCAGACATCCTCTGCATTGGTCTTCAAACCTACTCTCTTCAGGCCATTACTCAGCAAGGCCTTGGTCACTGCCAGGCTGTCACCAGAGGAAGTGGCTCCCGAGCCACAAGGAAATCCATCTAGCCAAGGGGATTCGTTCTTCTCCAAGCCTGTAGTGCATGCAGAGGTTTTGCCTTCTCCCATTTTGTTCCTGGACATGGTCAAGGAACAGTGCGCTTCTCCTTCGGCAGGTCCTCGCCCATCTTCTCTGGATAAGCGTTTCTACAATGTCAGCGCAGCTCTGGACAATGCCCTGGCAGTGCCTTCTGTTGACATTCTCGTTCTGGCGTTGTTCTCATCTTCTGGCACTCCCACGGATGATAAACGCTCCGAACGGAGCCTCAAGTGCAATCACCAGGCCGCTGCTTGGGCTGTTCGGGCTTCAACAGCAGCATCCTTTTTCACGAGGGCATCCATATGGTGGCTGCACCAACTCCAGAATCGGTTGCCTGCTTCTGACCTTTGGTCTCACCAAGACCTTAATAAGATTATTGCAGTGGCGGAATTCACTGCGGATGCCACTCTCAATTCCGCCAAATTTGCATCCAAGGCCATGGCATCTTCTGTCGCAGCAAGAAGACTTTTATGGCTCCGAAATTGGCAGGCGGAGTCACGCCAAAAATGGAAGCTGACTTCAGTTCCATTTGCAGGCGATAAGCTTTTTGGCGATGCTCTGGAACCTTATCTCATTGAAACCAGAGATAAACGTAAAATTCTCTCTTCCTCTGGGAAGAAAGCCGACTATCGCCTTGCTCCTTATCGCCCTCCTGCCTTCTGAGTGGAGACCTCATCTCGCTTCCCCCGCTCTCACAGGCCGTACTCCCAACGACAAGACCAACGGGCGGAAGCATCTGGCAGGCAACAACCTTCTACTGGTAAACAGTCCTTTCGGGTGGGAGGGGGTCGTTCCTTCCGTCACTCTAAGTAATCCCTCGTTCTCCCCACCCATCAGAGGTCGCCTAGCTTTCTTTGCCTCCAAATGGGAGAAGTCAACGACGGATGCCTGGGTGCTCAGCACTATTAGGTCAGGGTTACAATTGGACTTCCTAACGCCACCCCCCCAAAAAATTTTTGATCTGTCCTGTCTCTCGGGACATTTCCAGGCAAGCCCTCATGAATCAGGCCATTCAGCACCTTCTTGAAATCAGGGCTATTCAACCTGTTCCCCCCTCTCAATGGGGACGTGGGCTTTACTCTCGCCTTTTCATCGTTCCCAAAGCCTCAGGGGAGTGGTGAGCCATCCTTGATCTAACATTTCTCAACCAATTTGTAAAATACAGGTGATTTAAAATGCAGACTCTGCATTCTATTTTAGAGAGCGTTCGGGAGGGCGACCTCCTCTCTTCCATTGATCTCACTGAGGCTTACCTCCACATCCCAATTTGGCCTCATCATTGCCAGTTTCTCCATTTCTGTTATCAGAATACCCATTACCAGTATCGAGCACTTCCCTTCGGCCTCTCATTGGCTCCAAGGGTCTTCACAAAGGTTCTGGCAGCATTGATGGCATCTCTGCGTTCTATTCCAGTGAGGATCCAATGCTACTTGGAAGACATTTTGATTCTATCCTCTTCCACCCATGCGACCCATCGGGATCTACAAATTACCCTGTCGTGTCTCCAGAGCCACGGATTTTCCATCAACACCAAAAAGAGCCAGCTCTCTCCCACAACCAAATTGCAACACTTGGGAGCAGTCATCGATACCATGTCGTGCCAGGTCTTCCTGTCCCCAGCTCGTGGCAAGAGCCTTGCAGACATCATCAGCCAGATCCAGCAACATCAACTTGTCCCCCTGTCGCTGCTGTCCAAACTTCTAAGGAAGATGGTCTCCTGTATTGGCATCGTCCTGTGGGCTCGGCTCCACTCCCGACCCCTCCAATGGTTCCTGCTTCCCTACCAACGAGCTGGAACCAGCCACTCCTCCATCAAGGTCCCACTCCCACCACAAATCTGGAGATCTCTCAATTGGTGGCATTCCCCGTTAATCTGGAGGGGACTCCTGTTCAGGGACCCAGACAGGCTAGTGATAACCACCGATGCCAGCCTCCTGGGTTGGGGTTCCCATATGCAGGGCCAGATAGCTCAGGGTGTTTGGTCCAGATCAGAGCAGACCCTTCCCATAAATTGGCTAGAGCTCAGAGCCATTTTTCTGGCTCTCAAGCATTTCAGGCAATCAGTGACCGGCTCTCATGTTCTAGTCCTTACAGACAACATGGCCGCAAAGGCACATGTCAACCAGCAAGGGGGGATGAGATCCAAAGCCCTCATGAGAGAGGCTCTACGGTTGGGGTTATGGGCAGAGAAACACCTGTTGTTGATCTCGGCGGACCACATCTCCGGGGTCGACAACTCCCAGGCCGACTGGCTCAGCAGGAGCCTAGTTGACCAGGCAAAATGGTCCATTCCTTCATCTCTATTCAGGGATCTTTCCCTCAGATTCGGAACACTGGAGGTGGATCTCTTCTCCACTCCTCAAAACGCCCAAGTCACCAGATTCTTCACCAGGTTTCCTTGCCAGGGAGCAGAGGGGACCAATGCTCTTCGGTGCAGATGGCCCAAGGGTCTCCTCTATGACTTCCTACCGCTTCCCATCATTCTGGCAGTAATTCGGAAGATGTTGGAGGAACGTGCGGAGCTCCTCCTCCTGGCACCCTATTGGCCAAGGAGGCCCTGGTTTGCGGACCTGGTCAACCTATCGGTGGCTTCTCCTTGGAGGATCCCAGCCCATCTAATCTCCCTTCACCAGGGGGCCCTGATCCACCCACAGCCCCAGTGGTTCAAGCTGACTGTGTGGCACTTGAGCGGCAGCGGCTAGAGGAGGCTGATCTTCCAGAAAGGGTCATCCTCACTATCCTGGCATCTCACAAACCTTCTTCAAGGCGCATCTATGATGCCACCTGGAAGGCTTTTTCCCGATGGTGCCTCAAGGAGGGTCTTTCTCCTGCTTCAGACCAGTTGGCAGAAGTTCTTAGCTTCCTTTGGCATGGGCTGGAGAAAGGTTTGGCCCCCAACACCTTACGCTGGCAGGTTGCAGCCCTCTCCTCAGTCCTTTCATGGGGTTCGCTTCCTTCCTTATCCCATCACACTTCAGTCAGGAGGCTTTTGAAAGGGGCTTCCAACCTGCACCCTCCGGTGGTTCACAGGTATCCTTCTTGGGACCTTCATATGGTCCTTAATGCCCTTACAAAGCCCCCCTTTGAACCCCTTAGAACAGTGTCTCTCTGTTTCCTGACTCTGAAGGTAGTGTTCCTTGTTGCCATCACTTCTGCCAGGAGGGTTTTCGAGCTTGCTGCACTTTCCATCAGACAGAACCTTTGTTCCTTTCATGATGATAGGGAACCCTCATTTATTCCGAAGGTTAACACCTGGTTTCACAGGTCCCAGGACATTGTTTTGTCTGACTTCTGCCCTCTCCCGCACCATGACTTAGAGCGGCAGTGGCACACGCTAGACGTAAGAAGGGCTCTTAGAATATACATTAAGCACACTTCCTCCAGGAAGTTGGAAGCCATGTTTGTTTTCTTTTTCCCTTCTCACTTGGGGCACAAGGCCTCTTCTCCTACTATTAGCAGGTGGGTCAGGTCTTGCATTGAGCAGGCCTACAAAGCTGCGGCCCTTCCGGTTCACCGAGGTCTGACGGCGCACTCTACCAGAAGCGCGGCCACTTCTGCTGCCTGGGCAACCCAAGCATCCTTGGAGGAGATTTGTCGTGCGGCCACGTGGACATCCCCATCTCCTTTCGTCAGACACTACCGTCTGGATGCCTTTGCCTCGGCGACTGCAGCCTTCGGCAGACGGGTGCTTCAACGAGTGGTTCCACAGTCGGTGTGATGAGCCGGACAAGGACCCACCCGTGGACGTGCAAGCTTTGGTATGTCCCATCCTGGGCTCTCGATGCAGCATGGAGGAGAATGGGCATTGGTAGAAGTTACCGTGAATGCCCTTTCTATCTATGCTGCGAGAGAGCCCAGCCCCTCCCTTGATTTGTCCGGAGAGGGTAAGACATATTTCTGTATTTATTTTGGGCTTTCAGAGACACCTTTCAGTCTGTCAAGTATCTTCGCCAAAGCTGGGGTCTCTCCCGGGGGCTGGCTTTTATATCTTTGTACAGACTCAGCTAAATGACATCATAGGAAGGAGTCAACCCATCCTGGGCTCTCTCGCAGCATAGATAGAAAGGGCGTTCACGGTAACTTCTACCAACGCCCATTCTTTGGCAACAGTGGCTGTTATTCCACCCAAACACTGACTCGAGCAAAAGTTATCATCACACAGAATGATGTCTTTTGTTTATCTGAAACCTATGATATGGAACATGTGCTTTCTACATGTTTAGTTCCTGTCTGCACTCCTTCTGCAGTCATTCAAAACTTCACAGGCTTAAGTGGATTTCTATTCAATGGGAACTTTAACTATAAGACTATATTTAGTTTGGGGTTTGCTGCTTATTATCCACCCCTTGATGCAATTGCTTTACACACCCCAATCTAGTAAAAACCCTCACTGTCATCGTATTAGCTCACCTACTTTGAACTGCACAGCTTTTGAAGAGACTTTCTTTAACTTTGCCCATGTTTGGCTACCGCAAGGATAGTTTTTACATGTGTTCAAGAAACTTTTAATTATATTGCTGCTAATATTAGTGAAGCGCAATGCTGCCTCAGCCGGCTGATTCCTGTTTTGCTTTCTAAACAACTTTATCATTCTAATCATTCTTGACAAGGGGTCATGCTAGATAACACTTGTGACTCTGAAACAACCTTACTTAATAAAGCAGAATACGTAGTGCTAGCTTTGTCTATAGTGGGCGTGCCAGCAATTGCTGCTCACGCTCACCTTAACATTAACTCTGTTGCATGTAATTTAGCAAAAATAATTAATGCTACTTCTTCAACTATTTCAACAATCAACCACAAGATGCAAGCATTGAGGAAGGCTATTCTACAAAATCTATGTTGTTTTAATTTGTTTGATGGGTCACAAACCATCCAGCACCAGCTTAATATTTTACACAATTTGGCCTCGGATTTGAAAATTGATAATTTAGGATCTTGGTGGGAAAGCTTTTGGGCTTGATTGCACACAGGCTTAATGGGAAAAATTTTATGCGATGTAGTCATTATTTGTGCTTTAATTAATGGGTGCTGCTTTGTTCAATGTCTCCCTTCTCTTTGCAACATATGTATCACAACTTTTCACCCTAAACCCCCTCCTACATTGCCTCAGGGTCAGGTATATGCCCTGTATAAAAAACTGCAAGCGTGCTTTTCTACTGATTATTATGGGTCCTTTCCTAACTCCTCTTATGACTATTCTTTGTCTAACTAAATAAAAAAGAGTGAAATGTAGTAGCAATTGAGATCATATAGATGGCGCTAGCAGCACACTGCAGTTTCTAATACAGGGGCCTCTTTGCATGATCTCATTCTCTATCTTGGGTTGGAAAGTCCCGGACTTATAGGTGATCTCATTTTACTAACATCACCACTATTCTTAAGGATTGGTTGGGAGGTTTCACCCATGTGGTATCAATTCTCCAATCCAAATGCTGTATCTATGTTACTCTTCCTTGCTTGTAAAAATGGTATAAAAGAATAAATGCTGCCCAAGCAGTCAGACATCTTGGCACCCTGCACAATGGCTGGTCTTTGAAACCCATCACCTCCTCAATGTTTTGGAATCTTAAATAAGTCAGCTTTGTCCATCTCCAACAGAATATTTTTTTTCCTTGCTTTGATCTGCTGTTGTCAATCTGTAATCCATTTCTCCTACTCTTTTCTGTTATGTCTGCTCTCTCCTCTATTTTCCCCATCCGTTCCTCATTTTTCATCATCAATTGTTGAATGTTCTCTACTTTTTCTTCTATGTTGCCTACCTTTCCTTCTACATTCCCTATTTTTTCATCCATTCTCCCTATTTGCTCTTGTAGAGCTTGTAGAATCATTTTAATTTCCGCCTGCATTGTAACCGCCTTTTCTTGCTATAACATCAAGTCAATAGATCTCTGTCCTCCAGGGCTAGAAGTCGCCAAGGAGGAGGCTGAAGATGGGGCGAATGTTTTTGCTTTTTTCATTTTTTGATATTGTGTTTGTTGTCTCTTTATAATCTCTTTGTAATCCGTTTTGTATTCAAAGTCATTTTGTAATCCACAATGAGTTCTTTCCCCAGATTCCTTTCTGTGAGCTCTTCTATGCCCTAATCCAGTAAATTCCAAAAAGGGGGAGACTGTACCAATCCAGTGAGAAGATCAGCAATTTTAAGGCAAAATTTTTTAAAAAATCAAGAAACAAAAAAAAAAAGAAGCAAAAGAAAAAAAATTCTTATTATAATAAGTGTAAAGAGCTACGGGAGATAAGAAAAACAAGAGATACCAATCTCCTTTAAAAGTTTTTTAAAAAATCAAAAATTAAAAATTGAGAGAGAGAAAAAGAAAAAAAAATGTAAAAAGAAAAAAGGGAGAAAAGAAAGAAAAAGTGTAATAATATCCACAAAGTTGTTCTGGTGTTATGTCCCAAAAAAGAAAACAAGACGGGTAAAATTTAATTATCCAGTTGTAATCCACATTATATCACCAAGTCTCAGCATCCAGCCTTCAGTTATTTCCCTGTGTTAAGTTCCACAGTGCAGCTTTGCCAATGCAGTCAAAACAGTTCAGGAGAAAGGGATTTAATCTTCTATTTCTTTGTATCGCCTTTGTTTCTTATAGTGTCCAAGAGTTACACTGTTTTCAACATGTGTTCTCAATGTAGCTCTCTATGTCTGTCAACAATGTTTCTTTATCACCTCACTCCCAAGATGTCAAGGTCAAACAGCCAAATAATCAAATAGTCATTTCTCCCTTCTCCCTCTGTCTTCAAAATTTTCTTCCCTTTAGATGGCACTGTTGCACTGCTTTTCCTTTCCACTTTAACAGTTCCTTAATCGTTCAGAATTTTATGTTTAAATGCAAATGTTTAAAAATGTAAAAAGTCAGGAAAGAAAAATAAATTAGAGAAACGGGGAAATCCATATTTCTTTTCTTATTCCCCTTAATTTAGTCCAGTAAATTCCAAAAACCAGTCCGGTTTTAAAAAGGTTTTCTGTTCTCTAATCCTTAATTCATGGCTTCCTGTTTCTATTTGCACTGGAAATCGCTTTCCTCGCCACTTTCTTCGGGGGGGGGGGGGTATTTACCCACCACCACTTTTAATTCTGGCTTTCCCTTCTCCCTGTTCTTTCCAGGGGGCTCTTCCTTTAATATTTTAAAAAGTTTTAGTTTCTCACCCAGTTCGATCACATTCTTACTTTTCTTCTTTTCATCAGTAGCTGCCGCAGCCTTGTAGCAGTTCGTGATGACCGGTTTCCTTTTCAGTTGGCTGGAGAGGCTGTCTCTGGATCGACCAGGGATATTGCAGTATCCCTGGGATCTACAGAGTGTCCCCTCCTTTTTTTTTTTTTTAAACAAATTTTATTAATTTTCAAAGACAATACACAAACAAACAAAACATAAAACGTAAAAACATAGAACATCTTTTAAGAAAGCAAATAAAGCATCTTATTTAAGTACAGCATAGTTCCAAATTATCCCATTTCCATACAAACACAATTTAATATGCATCTTATGTATTCAGCTTCATATCTTATTACTCTTTTTCCAACTTCTCACTATTTTTCCCTTTACTTCTATTCAATTTTATTCATTAAACTTATACTTTCATCTGTCTTATTTATGATTTCATATGTTCTCATCCAACAATCTTAATTCTCAATAAACAAACATAAACAAACAAAACACGTAACATGAAAACATAAAACTTCTTTTTAGAAAGCGGCTTAACCCCGGGTTACATCTTTTTGTACAGACATAAATCAAATTCATGCTCACCTTATATACTATTTCAATCTTATTTAACATTCTATATTTTCTATATGTCTTCTCCCCTCTTTTCACTCTCTTAATTCTATTTTATTTACTTCATCCCAATTTAAATCATTATACTTGTATCTTTTGTCCATTCTTTTTCAATTGTCTATTTATCTTTTCTCTTTAATACAAAATTTTTCCTGTAATCAGTGGTTGAAGTATGACGCCTTTCTATCTTTCCCCCAATTTTAACACTTAAAATAATACATAATTTCCATTCTGATTCTGCTTAGTACATTCTAAATAACATTTTAAAATAAAAAAAAATAATAAGCTTATAATATAGTAAAAACAATGTTCCATAACAAATTAATTAATTAAACTCTATTATTAAATCTTAGATATTTTACACATAGATATTAGATATTATTAAATCTTAGATATTTTACACATTCCCTACAATATTCTATTAACACATATAATAGTCCAGTTTTCTAACTCTATTTCAAATACAAATACTACGATACAAACTTGTGCACTTTTGCAGAATCTCTTTTTGAATTGTATTTTACCCTTTGTCTCTAAAAAACCCCTGTTTTTTAACATCTTGTTTTAAGCCTTTATAACTTCTTTTCCCTTTTTCCCTTCCTTTCTTGTCGAATCTAGCCTTTTTACCCCCCCATCTCTCAATCTCCACCCTTTTAGTCTCCCCTCTCTGTTGTATTCCTCTTTTCTGTTGCTTTCTGACATTATATCGATTTTTCACCTTATTTTTCCCTTTCTTGGTTGTTTTTTTAGATCTTGAATTCTCCATTTTCTTTCCCCCTTTTCCCTTTTCTTCATCAACTAAAATAGTTTGTCCATTAAAGATGGCTTCTTCTTCTTCATCCCAGCTTTCTGATTGCTGTATTTCCTGATAGGTAGAAATCGCCATTTCTAAGAAGTGAAAAACAGATCCAGAAGAGCCCTTGCCTTCTTGATCCTCTTCTTTTAACTTTTTAAATTCCATTTTCAATTCTTCCACAGATAATGCCATTGTAAGATATATATATATTTATTTTTATTTATTTATTTTAAACAATCCAAGTGTTTTTATACTTTCAAAAAATAGTTTACAAAAGTCCCAAAGTCATCAAGCAATCCAAATCAACACAAACTGTTTCATTTAGCACTTTCTTCTTTTAATACTTTCTCTTCCTGGGGTAGAGTTCAATTACACAGTTCCAAAATGATTTTTTAGAAGTCTTATTGCAGTTTAATCTCTGATCTTATAAACTCCAAGCAGTCTCCTCCAGCAGAATTTTAATATAAATCATTTACCTCTCCCTTCCCACTTATAGCAAAAAAAAATTGATTTTTGAATATCAATGTTCAGAAATCTTTAATGTCCCCTTGGCTTTAATTTTCAAAATTAGTTACCTTCTGTTGCCAAAGCGAGTGTTTCCGATTTCCATTGCTATCTCCGTAGGGAAGGAGAGTGAAGAAAAAAAAACCCTTTCCCTTTTCACTTTCATCTGCAGCTTTTTACAATCTTCTTGGGAAACATTGTATCCTTTAGAGAGCTAGATTTCCAGGGTGTTCAGATGTTACTTATTGTCCCGGTTCAGCCAAAGACTTTCACTTTCTCCACTTCCTCCTGCACAAAACTTGTCCGGCTGAGAGGTTCTTTGTGGCGGCCATTGCTGACTGCCGCTCCACCACCTTTGGAAAAGGGAGTTTAGCTGGCTGAGGAAGGGGGTTGCGATGCCCCCAGACCCCTGTCCGGAACTCCCCTATCTTCAGTTATCCCTATAGGATAACTATAGCCTCCAAATCCAGCTGGATCGGAGGCACTCCAGCAGCGAGCGCGGCAGGGATCGCGCACAAACACGAATTCCTGCCGCCGCCGAAGCCTGACAAACCAGAACTCCTGAGTGTCCCCTCCTTGATGATCGCCCCCCAAGGCGATTTAGGTCCAAATGGACCACCGGCTGTCGGGATTTTGACGGGTCCCACCAGGAGCCCCTAGGGATTCCGTTGTGTCACTAAGGTCTCCTGCTTGAGCAGAGGTTTGGACTAGAAGACCTCCAAGGTCCCTTCCAACTCTGTTATTCTGTTCAATAAATTATATTTATTTTATGGCATTATTTTACTTCTGTTCTGTTTACACTCCTTTCATTTTTTTCCTTTTTATTATTGTAAACCACCTAGAGTAGCCCAATTATTTAATACATAAATAAAATAAATTATATTTGCAGCATCACCTTCATTTTGAACAGCTTGACTTTTGTTAATACGTTAAAAGCTTACATTTGAACATCAACTTTAATAGAAGGCATTTAACTGAATATTTCACATAATCATAAGGAAGGCACATGCTAAGTAAGTTTTTTCTGAATAAAACTTTAGCCCTTTCAGTGAGGCAACAATACAGGCAACAATCAAATAGGATGTGAGCCAGGTCCACTTCTGCCACTCTGCAAATGCAGAGATGACCATTATAGGGTATAGAATGGAATCTCCCATATCTTCTCCCATTATAGGGTATAGAATGGAATCTCCCATATCTGACCATTGTGTCAAGCTGTTTGAATCTCACTCATGTAAATATCTCCCTAAGATGTTTTGGCAGTTGTAACTTCAAATAGCTGTCTATTTGAAAAGTATGTTTGTATTTGCTCAGCCATTTCAAGTTACCAACCTTACTAAGGATAGCTATATCATTTTGTGCTTCTATATCCTTGATTCTTTGGGCAGCTCTTTTTTTAGCTTGTTCCTCTGTTACACAAGAGACAGGAAGGCCACAGCTACTTACAAAATTTATCAGTTTAGTGATCCAAGGGGTTTGTGATTGTGATTTGATCTGCTCTAGTAAGCATAACTTGGGGAGTCTTATCAGTCTCTGTTTTGTTGATTTTGTGCCTGTAGTTATATGCTCTGATTTTGGATAGTACATGAATTGTATAAATTCCCAATTCATCTCTAACTGCTGCTGCAGATGTCCTTAGATCTACACCCAAAATACATCTCAAGTGCTGGGACTGTGTTTGTTCTAATACTGTGGTCGAGTATAGACTCCAAACCTCTGCTCCATACAAGAGCATGGGGTAACCTTAGCTTTATATACTTTAATTAATGAGGCTAGGGAATCTGGGTAACTATGATTCTTTAATTTAAGTAGTAAACTTAAATGAGCTTTTGCTCTAAATGTACTCCATTGATGATGGCAAGCCCAAGATCCAGTCTTGGAAAAAGTTACGCCTAAATATACAAAGGTGTTAACTTTAAATAGGTTAACACCTTTTTATATTTAGGCGTAACTTGTTGGATCACCATCGAATTGCCATCTATGTCTCTGATGATGTTTTCCAAACACCATGATTTTTTATTTAAATTTACTAATGGTTAGGGAGTTATCCTAACAAACCCTGACAGTGAGGGGATACAGGTAGTCCTCAACTTATGACCACAATTGAGTCCAAATTTTATGTTGCTACGTGAGACATTGTTAATTTGTTAAGTGACTTTTGCCCCATTTTATGACTTTTCTTGTCACATTTGTTAAGGGAATCACTGCAGTTGTTAAATTAGTAACATGGTTGTTAAGTGAATATGACTTCCCCATTGTCTTTGCTTGTCTGAAGGTGGTTAAAGGGGACCCCAAGACTGAAGGATGTTGCAACCATCATAAATATGAACCAGTTGCCACACATCCAAATCACTTGACCATGGGGATGCTGCAACTGTCATAAGTATGAAAAATGGTCATAAGTCACTTTTTCCAGTGCCATTGTAACTGAACAAACTGTTGTAAGTAGAGGATTACCTGTATAACAATTGTATTTTGCCTTTCTGAGCCTGAGTCTCCTAGGGGTCTCTGTCATAGAAACTTGACAAGATCTCAAAGCCCTGTGTATTGATATTCAGATCATAGAATGTTGTACTGTAGTGTACATTTAGTTTAAAATTACACTTAATCCTATGGTATGGAGTTGGAACTGGATTGGCCAGTGCCATGTTACATCAGCATTTCAGTGGTTTTCCTCTCTGAGAGATACTTTATGACAATTATCCAGGGGTGGGATTCTACCGGTTCGCACCTATTCGCTAGAACCTGTTGTTAATTTTCTAAGCAGTTCAAAGAACTGGTTGTTAGAAGAAATCTCTTTTTGTTTTTTTCCACTTTACAGGCACAATCCTGTAAGAAAGGCATTCCTTACATTCTGGTGGTGTTGCTTACAAAAACTGCCTCTCCGTTAACCCTTATTACATTCTTGGCAGGACTAGACTTCCTGTCTCTGGAGCTTCTCTGGAGGTTTTTTTTTTTTTCATTTGCTGGTACTTTGCTTGTGAGCCCGAAATTCACATATGTGAAGGTTCTTTATTCAGTGCAGACTCATGGCAAGCAAATTTTATGTGACAGACTGAGCTAGCCAATGGCAGATAAATAGATCACTGAATGATTCTGTGAGCAACTCAATATGCCTGCCTGCTTTGCCTGATTTTGGGTAAAAGTTGCTCTTTTTTAATAAAAAGCCAATTATACCAGGGGTTGCCAACCTTTTGGATCTCAGGGACCACCAACTCATAATTTTAAATCCCAGGGATGACTAACTGGTTTTGTGGGCATGGCCTAATTTGTGGGTGTGGCTTGGTGGTCATGTGACTGGCTAGGCATGGCTTGTATGTAAATATTATAAATATTTATATAAATATTGATTTTTTTATATAAAAAGAGCAACGTTTACCCAAAATCAGGCAAGGCAGGCATGCAGATTGAGTTGCTCACAGAATCATTTAGTGATCTATCTTGTAAAGTTCCGCTGGTAGCCCATCTGGGCCCGGTGCTTTTCCAGTATTTTGTCTATTTATTGCCTCTGTCAGTTCCATCATTGTTATTTTCCCTTCTAGCATTATCTTAGTTTCCTTGGATATTTGGGGTAGTTCTGCTTTTTGCAGATATTGTTTAACTTTTCCTTCTTCAATATTCTCTTGATCATATAATTTCTCATAATACTTCTGTACTATTTCTTTTTTTTCTTCATTTCCATAAAAAATCGTTCCATGTTCATCTATTAATTGTATTATCCTTTTTGTTTCTCTCTCCTTTTTCAATTTATATGCTAACCATCTACCTGGTTTGTTTGCATTTTTGAAAAAGTTCTGTTTAGCTCTCCTGATTTTTTGTGCCAATTCTTCTTTTTCTATCAACCCCATTTTGTGCTTAACTATTTCCATTTGACTTTTAATATCCTTCTTTTGTGGATATCTTTGTAGTTCTTTCTCCAGTTTCTTGTAGTCCTCCTCTAATATTTGTTGTGTTCGTCTTTTTAAAATATTCCTTCTTCTCATATAAGTTATAATCAGACCTCTGATATAGGCCTTCATAGTATCCCATACATTTTGTAATTAAGTTTCCTCCTTATTATTTTCTTTAAAGAAAAAAGTCAGCTCTTTTTCCATATTTTGTATAAATTCTTTTTCCTTCAAAATTGAATTGTTCAAAGTCCATCTTGATCTTTTCTTTTGTCCCTGCCATTTGACCCATATTGGGTTATGGTCCGCCCAAGTACTTGTTTCAATATTTACTTCTTGTATGTTGGAGATTAGTTCCGTTGACATCCAAATCATATTTATTCTTGACCATGATAAATGCCTGTTAGAGTAAATTGTATATTGTCTGTTCTTAGCATTCATTTCTCTCCAAACGTCCCAAATGCTTAATTCCTCTACCATCTTGAAAAAGGATTTCGGCAATGTCTTTCTATTTTTTTTAATTAACTTTCTGTGTTTTGTAGTCCAATTCTTTCTCCACTATAGCGTTAAAATCTCCAAGAATACGTATATTATCATATTCCAGTTCTATTATTTTCTTATGGAATTTTTTGTAAAATTCTTCTTGCTTCTCATTTGGTGCATATATTGCTATTAAAAGCATCTTTAAATTATTGTCAATTATTTCCACCATCAGTATTCTTCCTTCTTCATCCGTAAAAATTAATTTGGCTTTTATTGTATTCTTGATATATAGGACTACTCCTCTTTTATTTTGTTGTGCCAGTGAGGTGTATAAATTCCCAATTCTGGGACAGTCCAATACTTGGGCATGTTGTTTTTTTAATGTGAACTTCTTGCAAGCAGATTATATATAATTTTAGTTTTTCTAGTTTATGAAACTTTTTTCCCTTTTGATGGCTGAATTCAATCCATTTATATTTATTGTAATCAATTTCTTTTTTTTTTTTAAACAAGTTTTATTAATTTCAGAAACAAACAAATCATCATCAACCATTACATATTTGAACCTTTTTCCATTATAAATTTTACAAGTCAGATAAAACCTTATCTTATACAATACAATTCTATTTTAAACCATTTCTATATGAGCATAAAAACATCTCTTGTCCTCTATTTCTTTCTGACTTGATTATCGTCATTCTCTTTCTGTGTTTCTAGAAGGTTTCACCAATACTTCTCAAAAACATAAACAGACACAAACAAACATATAAAAAATCTTTTAGTAAAGTAACTTGGCCCCCGGTACCTCTCTTTATATGGACTTTAATTATATTCATGCTCATCTTACAGATCATTACCTATTTTGTTTACCATTCTGTATCTTCTATATATACTTCTCCACACATTTCACTCTTCATAATTCTATCTTATTCAATCCATCTTAATTTAAATCATTATATTTGTATCTTTTGCCCATCCTTTATTATCCCTTTATCTCATTCCTTATAATGAAAAAAAAAAGAATTTCTCCTGAAATCTCTAATCAGAGTATGATGCCTTTCTATCCTCTCCCTAAATATTAGATTAACATTTAAAATGACACCTAATACTCAATCTGATTCTCCTTGGTACATTCTATCTATTAATTTTTACTTTTAATAACAATAAAAACAGAGTAATAAATCGAAAATGTTTAAATACATAGTATCCTCCTAAATACGTAGTTAAATAATAAATCTAAATAATAAATCTTATAGCATTCTCATTGCCTTTCCCTTCAATATTTTATTACCTTTTAAAAATCAATCATTATTAAACATTTCAACATTTTAATTTCTTATTCACTCTTAAGCCATTCTAATTTTCTATTTCTAATACAAATATTACAATACCGTCTTATGTACCTTGCAAAATCTTTTTTAAGAAAATTTATACTTTACCCTTTATCCCTAAAAAAGATTCCTCTTTTCCCATCCAATTTTAAAACTTTGTGGCTTTTCTCCGCCTTTCCCCTTTCTTTCTTCCCCCACCAGATCTTCCTACCCCCCCTTCTTCTAACCTCTGTCTTGCTGGCATCCCTTCTCTGTTGTATTCCCTTTTTCTCTTGTTTGCTATCATTGTATTTATTTTGCATCATATTTTTCTCTTTCTTAAATGTTTTTTTA
>NW_020717078.1:48719-61133 GCF_900518725.1 Notechis scutatus | reverse complement strand
CAAATCCTTAAGGCATCTCCTCCAACAAAATCCAACCAGATAAATATATTTTTTGTCCTCTCCCTTCCGACTTATCCCAAAAAGCTAGTTTTACCTGAAAAAAAAACAGGTTTCTCAATATCCATTTATTAATTCCGTCGGGAGGGAGAGTAAACTTTCCTTTCAGCACCTCAGAATTGCCGCTTATTTTCTCTTGTGGAAAGAATCATCCAAAAAGCCATCATTTTCAGGAATTAAATTAAATATATCTTAGAGTCCTGGATCGACCAAGAAGACTTTCACTTTTAAAAACTTTCTCCTCTTCCTCCTGCGCATACTTGCCCAGCTGCCGGCTTCTTTGTGGCGGCCATTACGGACCGCCGCTGCACCGTCTTGGTAAAAGGGGGTTCTGCCGGCCAGGGAGGGGGTCTGCAGCACCCCCAAACACTTTTCCGGATCCCCCCTACCTTCAGCTGCCCCTGCAGGGCAGCCTTGCTCCGCACCCTTTCGGATCGGAGCCCCAAAAACGGCTAGCGCGGCAGGGATCGCACAGCTTCGCGAATCCCTACCGCTCACAAAGCCGACAAACCGGAAGTCCCAGTACTGCCTGCACCTTTGATGGGTCCATTTCTATGTCTTTGAGTGAGATGCAAAACCCTAAGTCCGTGATGACGAACGTATGGCATGTGAGCCACAGGCAAACTTACCTCACTGCGCATATGCGCACCTCACAGCTGATTTTTTGCCGGTTTGAGGCCTTTTTCGGCCTCCCAGAGGCTTGAAAAAAGCCTCTTCGGGCTTTGCAGGACAAATAATAGGCCCGTTTTGTCACTTCTGGTATTACAGGCAAAAAAAAGGCCTCAAACCGGCTGAAAATCAGCTATGAGGTGCAGTGCAGGTAAGGGGGTGGTGGGGGTGGTGGGGATTGCGCACGCATGTGCAGGGGTGGGGGGCACATTGGCTTTTGGGTGCTGACATGTGAGCGTGCATGCGCTAGCGCACACAATTTTTGGCACAGGAGCCCAAAAAGGTTAGCCACCAGTGCCCTAAGTAGTCTAGCCAGGTTTTGTGAAACTCATACTTGGACAGTTTTACGTATAGGTGCGCAGCTAATAATTTTCGGAGCATCTCCCGTTCTAAGTGAACCTGTTCGTCCAGGGTCTTTGTATATATTAGGATATCGTTCAGATACACCAAAATGCCTTTGTACAAGTGTTCTTGTAGTACCTGATTTATGAGCTGCATGAAGACAGCTGGGGCACCTTGTAATCCAAAGGGCATGACCCTGAACTGGTAACTCCCCAAGGGACAATTAAAAGTAGTCTTCCACTCACCCCCAGCTTTCACCCTGATGTGATAATATACTTCTTGAAGGTCCAGTTTATTAAAAATGCTACCTTCCGCCAAGAGGGCAAGCATGTCCTTCATCAATGGCAGGGGGTACATGTGTTCCACACACACAGCGTTTATACCCCAGAAATCCACATATAGACATAACCTGCCATCCTTCTCCCTGAATAGAACAGGTGCGGCTATTTGTGACCTGGCCGGTTGAATGAATCCTCGTTGTAGATTCTTATATTATGTATTTTTGTATTTCATCCAGCTCCTGAATAGTCACAGAGTACATCTTGGGCTTTAGCAACTTAGCCCCTGGCACAATTTCTATGCCGCAATCCGTTGGGCGGTGGGGTGGCAAAATATCACACTCTTTCTCATCAAACGCTGCCAGGTCCTTATACTCCACTGAGTAGTTGCTTCCCCATTGAGTCTTCCGATCTAAGGCTCGCCACAGCATTCCCCACTGAGGCCCCCTCATCCAGAGGTTGAGCATGCGTCTCATGCATCGGTGTTTGAGGCCCAATCCCTATTCTTAAATGCCTACAACCACCACCCCACCAAATAGTAGGGCCCCATTTATCGAGCCATGTGAGGCCCAGAACTATTTCCTCTTGGACCATTGGGACGATAATGAAATAAATTAGTTCCTTATGTGGACCTATTTCCAAAATGACACGCTCAGTAACACGGGTAACCATTCGGCCCCCCAATAAAGAACCGCCCATCTGTTTGAAACACATAGGACATGAGAGCCTGTGAGTGTTCACTCCCAACCTGGTTGCTGTATCCACACTCATAAGACAACGAGTGCAACCCGTATCGATAAGTGCCTTGCAGTCACAGCACTTATGAGCCGTCACCTGAACTGGGATCCAGAAGGGCTGGAAAGCCATACTCACCATGGGGTCCAGCTCAACATCACCCTCACCCGTGTTGGAATCCACAACTGGCCCGGTTTTCTCCACCTCAGACTCCCCGACCAGGCTTGATGGACGTGGTTGTAGTATGCTCCGTACCCTTTCTGGTGTTCTGGCAGCTGCTTTCTTTGAAGTGCCTGGCCTGGCTGCCGACGAGCCCACAGCTGCCACCATGACTGCTTCTAGGCACTCCGCCGCCCGATGACCAAGTTTTCCACACCGGAAACACAGCATTGGTGGACAACTGGCCTGGCCAGAGGGGCTAGTAGGCATACATACTAGTTGACCCCTAGGCCTGGCAGGGGTTTGTCTTTCAGGGGATCTGCAAGGCCTAGGAAGCCATTCCTCCCTCACCCTATTGTCCTTCAACTCGGGTTCAAGTTCCGTGGCTGCCAGAAACCATGCTGTCAGATGGGGTGGTAGACCACGATATACACATGCCTGCTTCAATGCTCGGTCCAAGCCAGCCTTAAACTGATGCACCAGAAGCCGCTCTGGCCAGACACTCTGGCCAGCCAGCCACTGGAACTCTCGTATATAATCTGCTACAGGCCTGCCCTGTTGCTGAGCCATAAATATTTCCCTCTCAGCTCGCTGTGCTCAGGTATGGTCTTCAAATCTCACTCTGAGAGCCTCCAGAAACAGGCCTACGTCCCCCAAGTCTCGGCTGTGTTCAGCATACAAATCAGCCACCCAATCAGCAGTTTCACTTTCCATAACCGCCACCACCACCATCACAATCATCCACTGGGAAGCGTAGAGATGATCATAACAGTCAACATGGTTTAGCACTTGTCCCAAAAAGAGCGCAACTTTATCTGGGTTACCATCAAACCCTGCCTGGAGGCATGGGGGGTCCCAGGGTCCCACAGACCCAGGACTATGGCCAGTCATTCCCCAAGAAGGTGTTGGCGTTCTACTATCATACCCCAAAACTCTCGACTCCCTCCATGCTTCCTCTGACCGCCAGGAGGGGTCATCTCTGGTATGTCCTTGTCTGGGATAAGGCAGGCTTGGGCTAAGTGAATGGATACAACTTCCCCCCCCAAACCAGGAAAGGGGGTTCCAAAGAATGTCTTCCCAGATGATCTGCTTCCCTGCCAGACCAGGACCCACACTTTCTGAAACCGGCTTCTCCAAACTGGTCTCTTAAAAGGTCCAAAGTCTGGCTGCCAACAGCAGTGGAAGACCTTCTAGTGTCCCCAGTAGTTCGCTGGCCATATCTGCTACCATAGGGAGTGAGCGTAGGAGGTGGGGGATAGGCCCCAAGTCCTGAGTCCCCTAGAAAATGCTGGTCCCACTCCTTAGCCTCACTGGCCACCTGATCTGCATCCAACGGTGGCTCTACTTGAGCTGCCATTGTTGGTTTGGTGGCTACTTTCTCCTTGGCCTGCACGACCAACTCCACTGCAGAGCTGGCTTCACATGGGAGAGGAGGCGCTGCAAGGGATTTCTTGTGTTTGGCCGGGTGGGGGGTCACCCACACAGAGGCCGGGCCTCAGGGCGCCACCCTGAGCAGGTGCCAACCTGGAGGTGGGGGAGGGTCAATCCCCTTACCCAGTTACCTTCCGCCATTTCTCATCAAATGTCTGTGTGTGTGAGAGAGAGAGAGAGAAAGAGAAAGAGAAAGAGAAAGAAATGGCAGAGAGGAAACCCTTTCAAACAGCATTGCCTGCAATTCAGCTGGCTCAGCCGAACTGTGGGCCACGGTTAAGAGGCCGAGCAGCCATGAGGTGACCAGGGAAGGGAAGGGTTGCCTCCTGTGCTGACCACGCCCACCCCATTCACTAGGGGGTAGGCCATATTTTTGGGAAAACACAGTAAAAGCAAAGAAATGTATAAATATTTGCCTTACACTGTGTTCAGGGTTCTTCCACCTTTAGGGAGGATTTGTCTTTATTCAGCTGAATAAACATATTCATCTTATCAAGACAAATTGAGACTCCATCTTTTATTCTTTACTGAGTCACACCTGAACCCCTGCATAACTTTTCTGGCACCCCAGATGGGACAGGTACTCAGTCCTGTGAAACCTTGGGGTGGGGAATGTACCAAGTGCACTCCAGGATTTCCTGGAGGTGCCTTCCTTCTCGATTCTTCATCAGGCTCTGAAAGGTGACCTGGAGTAGCAGGCTTACACTGTTTGTCTTTCTTCTGTTCCTTTCTGCTTTGGAGGGCTGAAGACAAGGTAAGGCAATCATTTTGCTAATTCGTGGTGTGTGCTTGGGGAATGCAAGATACTTGGTGTATGTGAATAGGTGTTTGTCTCCCCTGAGCTCATATCCAACCATTGACCAAAGCTGGGCAGAACAGTTGACTTCAGCCGCACTTAACCCTCCACTAGCTTCATGGCTGTGACTGGAGGTGCTTAAAAAGTAAAGGAGGCCAACCCTGTAATCTCATGCTCCAACAGTTTGCAAGTGGTTGCTGTTGTATGTGTGTTCCCCTATAAATATCCTGCTGTTGACCAGGCCTAGGTGTGAAACCATTCTCAGCCACCCGTAACCCCCTGCTAGATGTTTTCCCTGTTGAGCAGGGGTGTTTACATTGCAAGGGGGAGGGGTCGGTGGATCTCTTGTGCCCCAACAGGCTGTGAAAGGGGTGTGACTGACATAGACATATGGGCTTGGCCCCCAAAAAATCTAAAGATGAGTCACACTAAGGCATATGCCCTCAGCCCTCTTGAGTGTGTCATAAGGAACTTTGATAAGCTCAAAACCCAACGGGATATGAAAATTGAAACTATTGCGAAATATAATGCTCTTTGGCATCAGGATATGCCTAATGTCTGGCCTCTCAGGGATCAATAGACTTAGGAGTCTTTTTTCCCCAAGTTTTTTATTTTATTTTATAATATATCCATATCAATGCGTGAACAGTGTATCACCTGGGTATCATACATTTTGGTACAAATAAAAATAGTGCTATTAATCATATTTGTTACATTCTTCAAGCTTATGTAGTTCTGGTGTTGATACACATATTTGTATTCAATTATAGACTTTCTTTATTTAATTATTAAATGCTTCAATATGTTATTCCAATGCCAGTCACAATATTGTTTAAACATGCATAATAATACCATCATTCAATTTCTAATCTTCCCTCTTATTATTACTTTTGTCTTATTGTATAAAAATGTGTATACTAATATTCCCCCTCTCTTATTTCTATCCCTATTCTAACTTTAAATCATGCCATCATTATATTAAAAACAAATCCTTTCTCTCCGTCATCTCTTTACCGCTTTAAAGCTTTAATTGTTCGTTTTTTAACTTGCCTCCCATATTCCTCTCTTGGATCTTTAGCCCTATCTGCATCTACATCCTGACTATTCATTTTAAACATTTCTCCCATCTCTGCCGTTTTCCATTGTCTAGCTTTCAAAATATCTACCCATGCCCCTATCTCCCTTTCAAAAATGTCTTCCTGCATCTCCGGTTCCCTTTTTAAATTTCTTAAAATGTTTTCCCTTTGGTTTATTTCATCAATCATTATTATTTTTATTATTGTTTCCTTTTTGTCTTGTTTTGTTTGCGGGTTAATCTCTGCTTTTTCACCTGCTCTTTCAGTTGGCTCCTCCTTTTCCTGGGCGTCTTGATCACTCATTGTCCTTTGTATAATATTTCCCAGTTTTTAATCCATGCCATGTATTAAGTTCTTAATCTCCTTTGGTTTCTTATCAGAATGTCCTTGATGCTTTGAAACATTGACGCCATTTCTTCCCAAATTCCACTCATTTCCTCCTGATGGAGAATCTCATCTTGTTTTAATAAGTCCCGCTCTTGTCCAGTAATCCAAAAACCATATATTCAAGCCTAAAGTCACTCCCCCGCAAAATTCAATGTTCACAATTTTTTGTATTCCATAGTTAATCAATCTGTTTCTTTAGATAATCCCAGTAGCTTTCCAGAACCTCCTTAAATCCCCTTTATGCATTCAATCTTGTATCATAACATTCAGGGGGCTCTTTAATGAAAATATATATTTTATTCTCATATTTAAATCTCCAGTAGTGAGGTCATAGGTGCATAAAACATATCCTTGTCAGAATTTTCCAGGATTTAATAATATGTTATACTTTCCTTTTGTCAGCAGATGGCACTCTCAGTTTAAATTTCAATGTTAACCAGTTTTAGTCAAATAATAAGTCAAAATATAGAAACTGTCAGCTTTGGAATTACTATTAAAAGCTGCCACACTGATACGGAGGATGGAAGGGGGGGCTGTTGGTATTTGAGTAATTTTTAGTAGACATAACAGATACGTAAGACTGTCAAGGTCATTCTTTATGGCTCAGCAAGAATTGTAGTTGAAGGTTGATTGGTTCACATGATTGATGATGTGGGAGAAAATGTGTGGGTGTTGATTGAGTATTGTGGGAGGTCTGTGAGGAAACTTTAGTTTCAAAATCTCACAGACGTGCCAAGTTTTTTGTTTTAATAAAGCACTTTGAGAATATGCCTGTCTCAGAGTTACTGATTAAACCGAATAATTTCTGGAACCCTGACATTATTTTGAAACTCATTTAAAAAGGGGTTGCTGAAAAAAACCCAGGGATTTTTTCCAGATATGGAGGAAGTACTATTCCTATACTCATATATAATTAGGTTCTTATTTGTAATCATATTCTCTTTCTCTTCGTAATAGAAATATTGATTAATTAGATTGTTATATTGATAAGAGTGTTATTACTATTTCACCTATTGAAACGTTAATGAATTATATTTTAAGATAATTTAAGTTAACTATTATTCAATAGAATTAAGACCGTTCAGCATATGGATCAAAAGGAATTAATGCAATATATTGTATAAATAAGATAACAGTGAGAAAAAGCTTGGCTGAGAGGTAAATATTGGTGATAAGTGTATGCTTTGTGATTGGTCGAGATACAGTAAATTTGAAAGGTTTAAGTATTTAAAATAAGGAAAACCTGAGAGGTTTTAAACTAGGCCTCATTTCAATCTGATGCATCAGGTCTCTCTCTCTCTCTCCCCTTCCCCCTCCATTCCTCCATCCCCCCTCTTTCTTTGTCCCTTTTTCTTTCTTTCCCTTTTCTCTTTATTTTCTTCCTTCTCTCTTTCTTTTCTCTCTCTGTCTTTCCCTCTCTCAGGCTCACCCCATTGATTTGGTGCACTGCTCTGCTTGAATTTGCTTGGGCAGGTCCCTCCAGTGCAGTGGGCTCAATGGGGTGGACCTACGGGGCCGGCATGTTTGAAAAGTAGAGCAAAGCCAGAGGTTGGTAATTTTTGCTGCAAAGAGTCACTACTGAACTACTAAAAGAATGTGATATACAGAAACAAAGCAAAGACAGGAATGGGGAGAGAAAAGGAGAGAGAAGATAAAGTGGATAGACCCAGAGGCTAAAAGACTAAACATAGTTAAGGTCAAAGTGGTGGTGTCTTTCTCTTTTTTAGGATATTGGTAATGTGACTATGCATATTTACAATCACTTTTCCCAACCTGGCTTCCTTCTGATGAATTTAAATTTGTCTCAACCAAGATGGCCAGAAGTGGGAATCCAGCGAGGAAAGCTGGTTTATAAACTTTATTTTGCTTCTTTTTGCAAATTGGGTGTTTCTTGAAAATATTGGGTGTTTTCTTAAAAAAAGATGCCCTGTTTATGATAGTTAAGTTTCAAGTGGTAGGGGTGGGGTTGGGATTGCTTCACATAGCCATTACTAAGATAAATATAGATGAAAAAAAGCTTATTTTAATCTGAAACTAGCTGCTTTGTGAGTCTGGGAAAGGATACCAGCAAATAAAGGTATTGATGAAGCAAGCTAAGGGAGATCAATTATAACTACTATAAAGGAGTACCCATGGCAGCTGAGGATATATGTGAACATGCTTCTCTGTTCCTAGAAACTGCTGTATTCAGGTAGCTGCGCTGGCAGAGTAGCAGGTCTCTGTGTAGTCATTATCCTGGATCCCACTTGCTGGGTAGCTGCTGTTTCACTGTTCTGTCCTCACTACATGTTGCTCTGTGTACAGCTTGACATGCAGCTAAACCCACCAATAAAACAGACTGTGTGCATATATCTGGATCAGTGGTGGGATTCAAAGTTTTACCACCAGTTCGGTGGGCATAGCTTGGTGGGCAAGCTTTGCGTGCGTGCGCACACTTTGTGTGTGCACGCATGCCAAACGTACACTTTGCGCAGGCGCAGAGGCGTTCCAACTCACCTCCTGTAAGCCTGCACTCTCCCGGTTGCTTCAGCAGCTGCCGCACAGCACTCTACTGTGCCGCGCAAAGCAGCTGCGCTTCAAAAGCAGAGGATAAAAGTGAGGCCCCATAGCAGAGCAGCGGAGGGAACCGGTTCGGTCTCTGTTGCTCATCGGTGCTACCGGTTTGGCAGAACCGGGCCAAACCAGTAGAATACCACCACTGTTCTGGATGCTTTATTGAAACAACAGGATATAGTGAAACTGGGGAAAATAGGAATACATACAATGAGATCCAAATACCAGATAGGCAGTATTGAGTTACTACTGAACATAACAATTAATAAATACAAATAGTCTAAATATCACCAGAGATGCTCTTTGTGGGGGGTGTGGGTTTGTCCTTGGATGAACATGTGCCACAGATTAATTCTTCTTTGTGCTTCTGCCTCTTCCAAATGCTAAAGGAAAATGGAGTCTAGCTTCCCAGCGTTCACTTGTTTTGAGAGTGCGGGCTGATGGGTAAAGGGGTTGGGTCAGCTTCAAAACAATATAATTGGCATTTGTCCCTCCAGCCACTCCAGCAGCGGTAGAGAGGAGCTAGAGACAGAAAGCCAAGAAGAACAATAACAGCAAGATATAGGAGGCCTACAACAAGAAGGAGAGAACAAGGAGGAGATGGAAGGAAGAAGATTAAGAACACACCTGCAAAGAGAGACTAGAATTAACAGAAGACAGATAATATCCCACAAATAGAAAGATGGAAATGGAAATGAAGCTATTATCATTAAACATAAATGGTATAAACTCACCCATTAAAAGGAAACAGATACTATCTAGATTAGCCAAACAGAAATTAGAAATAGTATGCCTGCAAGAAGTTCATATTAAAAAACAATTCTGGAAATGTTTAGAATATCCTAAATTAGGAAGGTTATTTGTAGCCCTGGCAGATCAAAAACAGAAAAGGATAGCAGTATATGTTAAAAAAGAAATTAAGGCAGTAGAAAAATATGTAGACCCACAAGGGAGAATTTTGATACTTGAACTAGAATTAGGGTACAAGCCAATGTTATTAGTTACAGTTTATGCGCTGAGTCAATTCTATAAGGATTTACATGAGAGAATCATTGAGATGGGACAAGATAATGTATGCATTGTGGGAGATCTTAATGCGGTAGTAGATATAAGGAAGGATTATTTTAGTAATGTAAAGAACAAAAAGAAAAGGAAAATTTTGCCCAGATCCTTTTTCAATATGACACAGGAACTAAATTTGATAGATCAATGGAGAATAATTTCGGGGAAAAAAGAATTCACGTTCTACTCTAACCCACACAAATCGTGGTCTAGATTAGACATGGCGTGGATGAACGCAGAACTAGGAAACCAACTAGATACAATAGAGATTATGACAAATGTATGGGCTGATCATAACCCATTAAAAATAACTTGGAAAGGAAGGAAAAGGAAGAGTAGGAAGTGGATACTTAATCCTCAAATTTTAAAGGAGAAAGATTTTGTAGAGAAAATTAAGAAAGAAATGGAACTTTTTAAAAAGGAAAATACAGTAGAGCAAACATCATTACAGAATTTATGGGATACAGCAAAGGCAGTCTTGAGGGGGCTGGTAACAGCATATACAGAGAAAAGGAATAAGGAAAGATGACAAAATCAGAGTAAATCACAGGAGGAGATTAAAGACCTAGAAAGTAGATTACAAAAAAAATCCACAAGGTGAAAAATTGAGGAGAGAGATGATTCTTACTAGGCATAAATTGAACATTATAAATCAGGAAGAGAGAGTTAAAGAGGTGAAAAGGGCAAAACAGAATTTTTTCGAACATGCAAATAAACCAGGGAGGTGGTTAGCCCATAAATTAAGATTAGAAAGAGAAAGAAGGTTGATACAAGAATTGGAGGAGGAGGATGGAAAATTAGAATATCGAATGACTGAGAAAAAGAAAATAGTACAAAAATATTTTGAACAACTATATAGGGAGGATGGAATAAACCCTGAGAATATAGAACAATATTTGAAAAGGAAAGGTCTCCCAGAAATTAGAGAGGAACAGAAAGAGATATTAAATAAAGAAATAACAGTGATGGAATTGAAAAGGGCGGTTGAAAGGCAGAAAGATAATAAGACGCCAGGGCCGGATGGTCTTTATGAATGTCTTGAACCAGTGATGTTAGATGTGTACAATGAGGTATTAGACTTTGCTAAATTACCCGATTCATGGAGAGAAGCGAATATCTCACTAATTCCTAAAGAAGATCACAAACAGATTAAAAATTATAGACCAATCTCACTCCTGAACGCAGACTATAAAATATTCACAACAATAATGTCGGAAAGACTAAAAATTATATTAAATGAACTTACTCGTATTGACCAGAACGGTTTTCTACCTTCTAAACAGATAAGGAACAATATAAGAATAGTATTAAACGTATTAGAATACTATGAGGCCCACCCAGGAAAGCAGGCAGCGTTGATTTTCTTGGATGCTTAGAAGGCCTTCGACAATCTCAGCTGGCAGTTCTTGATCCAACAGGTCAAAAATATGGGATTTGGATCTAAATTCAAGAAAATGATTGGCACAATTTATTCGAACCAAAAAGCTAGGGTAATTATAAATGGGGAGATTACTGAAAACTTTAAGATTATGAAAGGTGTTAGGCACGGATTTCCAATGTCAACTCTGCTTTTTATCTTGACCATCGAAGTGCTTTTAAATCAGATTAGACAAAGAAAGGAGATAATTGGACTGAAGAGCAAAAAAGAAGAATATAAAGTACAGGCATTTGCAGACGACTTAGTGTTTTTTGTGGAAGATCCAATAAAGTCAGGGAGCTATCTAGTCCAAGAATTAGAAGAATATGGGGCGGTAGCAGGACTAAAAATTAATAAAGATAAAACAAAAGTAATAACCAAAAACTTGATAGAAAGTCAAAAAAAAAAAAAAACCAATTGGAAAGGAAATTGGGACTACAAAATGTCAAAAAACTTAAGTATCTAGGAATTTGGTTAACAGGAAGATGCTCTTCCAATAAAAGAGGATAATTATATGAAATTACTTTCACAGATAAAGAAAGATCTGGCCGATTGGGGAAAATTACAACTGTCACTATTCAGCCAAATCGTGGCCATAAAAATGAACATACCACCAAAACTATTATACAATTTTCAAACAATACCTATAAAATTGGATAAGAATTTTTTTCAGGAATTAGATAGGACGGTAATGAAATTTATATGGATGGGGAAAAAAGCACAAATAAAATTGAAAATGTTACAAGATAGTAGAACCAGAGGCGGCCTTGGACTCCCAAAATGGGAAACATATTATCAAGCAGCAATTTTACTATGGGTTAAGGAGTGGATAAACTTAAAAAATAAAAGAATTTTGGTGATAGAAGGTCATGACCTCCAAGTTGGGTGGCATGCCTTTCTATGGGATAAAAAGAATAAGATCCACTCCTATTTCCATAGACATTTGATAAGGGACTCACTTTTACAAACATGGGAGAAAATTTTAAAAAAGCATTATTTGAAAAGACCAAACTGGATCTCTCCTATGGAAGCTATATTATATCCAAATACAAGGGACACTAAAAAAAATGATTAGATATAAAGAATTGGTAGATGAACAGGGGGAATTAAAAACACTGGATAAACTAAAAGAGCAAGGGATAATATTAGACTGGTGGGTATATTTGCTGTGGTGGTCTCCCATGGAAAGAATGAGACACAAGCGTGTGTACTCGGGATGGGAGTCTAGAGCAAATTCCAGTGCTCCCTTTTATTGAGATTTTTGTACATAGTAAGCATTCACATTGTGGATTACAATAATTAGATATAGTACACAGACTTGTTTACAGTTGTCTGAGCTGCTTAATTGTTTCTGGTGTTTGCTTTTAATTTCCTTGCTTTATCTCAGTGACCTTTAGGCAGACATGTATGTATAAGGTCTTAGACTAATCATTACCCAATACCCAAGTCAAA
>NW_020717078.1:30225-47435 GCF_900518725.1 Notechis scutatus | reverse complement strand
AAGTGAAACTAACCTTTAGATGACCCTAACTGTTAAATCTGCTAAAGTGAAACTAACCTTTAGATGACCCTCACTGTTAGCTCCAACTGTTTTGGAGGGAAACTTTGAACATTTGAACAAATTTGGGCGGGTTTTTCAGCGATTATGATTGCTTAAGACCCTGTGGGCCCAGAGTATAAATTACAGGCATTTGCGTGCAGTTCCTCAGTTCCAGTTTTGAGTCAATAAATGCTGTTGCAGCTATGCTGGTCTGGTTCTTGCCTACTGAAGCCCACTACACAATAGACTGCTACAAGTAAGACACAATCTTTCCACTGGAAGTCAGGTGATTGTTAAAATTACCGGGAATCAATATTCTTGCCAGATGTCTCTGCCTGTTAAGAGAGACCAAGACAATGTTGAAACTTCCGGTTTGCAGGGCTTCGGCGGCGGCAGGAATCTGCGATCGTGCGCGGTTGCTCGCCACTGGAGTGCCCCGATCCAGCTGGATTCGGGGCTATAGTTACCCCGTAGAGGTAACTGAAGACAGGGGAGATCCGGCAGGGGCCCGGGGGAATCGCAACCCCCCTCCTCAGCTGGCTCAACTCCCTTTTCCGAAAGCGGTGGAGCGGCAGTCAGCAATGGCCGCCACAAAGAAACTCTCATCCGGATAAGAATGTGCAGGAGGAAGCTGAGTAGTGAAAGTTTTGGCTGACCGGGATAACAAGTAACATTTAAATACCCTGGAATTTAAATTTCATTAAAGATACATCGTTCCCAAAGAAGACTCGGAAAAAGCAGTGAATGAAAGTAAAAAGGGAAAGTTTGTTTTTTCTCACTCTCCTTCCTTACGGTGACAGCAGATGAATGAGAAATCGGGAAAACCCGCTTTGGCATCAGCAGGTAATTAAACTGGAAAATTAAAGCCAAGGGGACAATAAAGATTTCTGAATATTGGAGAAAAAACTTTTCTTGCTGTAAGTGGGAAGGGAGAGGAAAAGAATTAATATTAAGATTTTGCTGGAGGAGGCTGCTTGAAATTTACAAGACTAGAGCTAAATTGTAACAAGACTTCTAAAAGATACATTTTAATTGGAACTTTGTAACTGAACTGTAACCCCAGGAAGAGAAAGTGTAAAAAGAAGAAAGTGTTAAATGAAACAGTCTGTGTGCATTTGGATTGCTTGGTGACTTTGGGACTTTTGGAAATTATTATTTGAAAGACTAAAAACATTTGGGTTGTTTAAAAAAATTTCCACAATGGCATTACTTGTCGATGAACTGAAAATGGAATTTAAAAAGTATAAAGAAGAGGAACAAGAAAGGAAGGGCTCTTTTGGCTTTGTTTTCCATTTCTTAGAAATGGCGATTTCAACTTATGAGAAACTACAAGAACAACAAGAAGATTGGGATGAAGAAGAAGCCATCTTTAATGAACAAGCAACTTTAGCTGGGGAAGAAAAGGGAAAGGGGGGAAAGAGAATAGAGAATTTAAGACTTAAAAAAACAACCAAAAAAGGGAAAAATAAGGTGAAAAATCGATACAATGTTAGAAAGCAACAGAAAAGAGGAACACAGAAGAGGGTAGAGATCAAGAGACAAGGGGGTAAAAAGGCTAGATTGGAGAAGCAAGGAAGGGAAAAAGGGAAGAGAAGCTACAAAGGTTTGAAACAAGATGTAAAGAAACAAAAAATTTTCAGAGATAATGGGTAAAAATAGAATTAAAAAAGAGATTCTGCAAAAGTACATAAGACTGTATTGTTGTATTTGTATTTGAAATAATGTTAGAAAACTGGAACATTATATGATTATAAAATGGGATAAAATATCAAAAGGAATGTGTAAAATGTTTAAGACTTAACGATAGAGTTTAATTGCTATGGATTATTGTTTCAATTATAATATAAACTTATTATTTTTTCTTATTTTAAAATATAGTATGTAGCTTTAGAATGTACTAAGCAGAATCCGAATGAAAATTATATACTATTTTAAGTGTTATATTTAGGGGAAAGATATAAAGGCATCATACTTCAATCAGTGATTACAGGAGAAATTTTGTGTTAATGAGAAAAGATAATAGATAACTGAAACAGAACAGACAAAATATATAAGTATAATGATTTAAATTGAGATGAAATAAATAAAATAGAATTAAGAGAGTGAAAAGAGGGGAGAAGCTATATAGAAAATATAGAATGGTAAATAAGATATGAAATGGTATATAAAAGTGAGCATGAATTCGAATTTATGTCTGTACAGAAAGATGTAACCCGGGATTAAGCCGCTTTCCAAAAAGAAGTTTTATGTTTTCATGTTTTGTGTTTTGTTTGTGTATGTTTGTTTATTGAAAATTAATAAAAATTTTATATAAAAAAAAAAGAAAGACCAAGACAATGTTGACTGTTAAAGTTGACTGCTTGAGATATTACTCCATTAGTTATGCTATTTTTAATCTATAACATTGGGCTGTATTTAATTATATGGGTCAGATAATATCAAGGGCTGGAATTAGGTCTGAAGGGTTTGTTAAGGTTGGTAATGAGAAAGGGGAAATCTAATCTAGGACAAGGACCCGTGAAGGGACAAGGCTGGCAGGCGGGGGGGCACAGAGGCAGCCGCATGACCAGCTGCCTCCAGTCCTCATGGCTATAAATGCAGCCATGGCAAGAGCCACAGCCACAGCTGGATGGGCTGCTGCTGCCACTGCTGTGTGCTACAGTGTGCTGGTGTTCTGTTGTGCTGCTGTCAGTGCGCTCTGTGGGAGGGCTAGACACACATCTCATGAAGGGCAAAGGAACCCCAGATGGTCAGGTTGGGAGGGATGGAGCCATTCCACTTCCTACCCCTCTTTGCCCCATTTTCTGCTTCAAAGGGTCCTTAGCTGGAGGTGCTGCATGGCTGGTTGCCTTGCACAGCAACCACCATGTTTCCTGCCTCCCAGCCCAGTGCCCAAGGCCACTGCCCACCCCACCCAACCACTGGGAGGTGCAGCTCATTGACTTGCATAGTGAATCACCTGGGAATGGGGGAGGAGTGCTGGTGGAGGGCCAGCTGAGGATAAATACCAGTGGTTGACCGGCTGTGATGGGGACCTTGTAGTGAAGTGGGTGTGGCAATGTGGCCACCACCAATTGTCCTAGGCCCTGTCAAGAAGCCAAAAAGAATTAGATTCTACACAGTAAATGCTTCTCCCATTCTCAGTGTTTTTCCTTCCTTCCTTCCTTCCTTCCTTCCTTCCTTCCTTCCTTCCTTCCTTCCTTCCTTCCTTCCTTCCTTCCTTCCTTCCTTCCTTCCTTCCTCTTTAGACTGGTAAAAAATGGACTACAGGACTTTTGGCTGAGCTGACCATTTTACAACAGAATAAAAACATAAAGGATGGGATAAAACCTATAATTTAAAAAGCCAATGTGTTTGCTACAATGTCACTTTCTCTCCATTTTTTAAAAAGTGTTCTCCCCTCACTAAGTGATTTTATTTCTACTATAGGTCCTGCCATGAAAATGCTGCATTTTGAAATCTCTAAGGAAGGCAGTGAACTGTCAGTGGTGGCTCAAGCTGATGTGTGGCTTTTCCTCAAAGTATCTAAAGCTAATCAGACCAGAACAAAAGTGACCATTCAGCTCTATCAGCAGCAGAAACTGCCAAAATGCAGCTCTCAACTTGTGGAAAAGGATGGATGTCTGAAGGGAGGGAAAAGTGAAATTCTCATCTCTGTAAAGGCAGTTGACAGTCGTAAAAGTACCTGGCACATTTTCCCAGTTTCCAGTAGTGTTCAGCATCTCTTGGATCAAGGAAAGTATTCTCTGGATGTGCGGGTTACTTGTGACCAGTGTCAAGAAATAGGAGCCAGCCTGATGTTGCTTGGAAAGAGGGGAAAAAAGGAAGAAGCTGTGGAAGGTAATGAAAGCATGAGAGAAGAGGAGGAACAGCAATCACATAGGCCCTTCTTAATGATGCTGGCCAGGCAGTCAGAGGATCGGCAGCACAGGAGGAGGAGGAGGAGGTGAGGCCTTGAATGTGATGGTAAAGTTAACATTTGCTGCAAGAAGCACTTCTTTGTTAGCTTCAAAGACATTGGTTGGAATGACTGGATTATTGCCCCATGCCAATTATTGTGAAGGTGATTGTCCCAGTCATACTGCAGGAACATCTGGTTCTACCCCCTCTTTCCACTCCACTGTTACCAACCATTACCGCATGAGAGGCCACAGTCCTTTCTCCAACCTCAAGTCATGCTGTGTACCTACCAGGCCATGGCCAATGTCTATGCTATATTACGATGATGGGCAAAATATACTAAAAAAGGACATCCAGAATATGATTGTAGAAGAATGTGGGTGTACCTAGGTGTGTGTGTATTTTGCATATGTACACTTTGGGAAAGCATTTTTATCAGTTTCAAGAAGACAATTTTAAATAAAATGTAACAAAAAAGACCAAATATCAAACAAAATAGTCACATTTTCATCATAATAGCATCTGATGTTCAAATTAGAAACAAACAGAAGAAAGAAAAACAGTGTTGCTCCCAGGGCTTGGATAGGTAATGTTAAAATGGTGTAGGCAAGGGCAATTCTTATATGCTCTATATTTCATTGCATGGTATTTCACACTTAACAAGCATGCCTGGGAAGAATATTTTAGAGAGCTACATACAGACCCTGACTATGTAACTAAGGAGAGCCAAATTAGTTTGGACCAAACTCCTTACTGGCCCCCGGTTACACCAGGAGAGATATCCTGGTTGATCGGAACCCTTAAGGCTAATAAGGTACCAGGTGCTGATAATGTCCTGCCAGAAATAATCAAAAAGAATGCCAGTTGGTGGGCTCCACTTTTAGCATCTCTGTTTACATTTATAGATAAAACGGGCCATATTCCAAGAGATTGGGGATTAGCAATTATCATACCAATTTATAAAAAAGGTAATAGAAATGACCCAGGTAATAATAGACCTATTAGCCTTCTGAGTGTTATTAGTAAATTGTATGCCAAACACCTAAACTATAAACTTCAGAATTGGCTAATTTCCGGGGGGATAATCAAAGATGAGCAAGCTGGTTTTAGAGAAGGAAGATCTATGGTGGATCATATCTTGGTACTTCACCACCTGATTCAAAAATACACGAATAAAAAAAAATCCTCTGTTTTCATGGCCTTCCTTGATTTTAAGCAGGCCTTTGATTCAATATCCAGGAACACCCTCTGGGAGAAATTAAAATGCACTACCATTGATAAATGCCTCCTTTTCCTCATACAAAAATTGTATGCTAATTCCACCTTGAAAGTGAGGTGTAATCCTCAAGGGACTTTAACCAGCCCAGTAAGGGTACAAAAAGGGGTACGGCAGGGTTGCATCCTATCCCGTCCCTTTTTAACTTCTACATTAACCCTCTGATCAACCTCTTACAGAACCCTGATTTACATCCTCCTAACGTAGCACAACGTAAAATTCCAATTCTCCTATATGCCGACGATGCTGCTATCATCTCACAAACTCCCATAGGACTGAAGAGAGCAATTACGGCAACACTTGCATATTGTAGACAGAATAAGCTGGTCCTTAACTTCGATAAATCAAAAGTTTTCGTTTTTGCTAAAAGACCTAGACAATACTCCCGGAAAATAGAAGGGCATAGTTTAGAACAGGTTAGGATATTCAGATACCTTGGGGTGGTTTTCCACTCGCAAGGGACATGGAAGGCACACTGGATCACACATTGCAAGCAGCCTATAGGTCCTCAAATGCAATTAAACATTTTTTTACACTGGTGGAGGGCAACTAGTACCTGCGGCCTTAAAACTTTTTGAGGCCAAAACATTGGCACAAATTCTATATGGGGCACAAACAGGAACGCTTGCAAAAAAAGACTTGCTAGAACCTATACAAACCAAATTCCTGAGAGCCATCTTAGCTGCACCCAAAGGAACTCCAAATGCTCAGGTAAGAATTGAGACAGGCATGCCTCAAATTCAGGTAAGAGCCTGGAAGAAGATGATCATTCATTGGCTAAAAATGCATTTCTTCTCAGAGGGACTGACCCCTCTAGTACTGACAGATAACTACCTCTCCCCCTGGAAACAGGCAATAGACCACAAGCTGGGCTCCTATGGGCTCTCACCAATATTCTTAATGTCCCTAGGCTTTGACCAAGCAAAGCAAGTAGTAATCAATAGAATGAAGGACATGGAGTTCCAAGAATTAAATAGGTTGGCTCACCACAGCAGGGACAGAATCAAACAGGGAGTGTGGGAATCGGCAAGATATCTAAATGATCTGATCTTCCCAAAACAAAGAATAGCATTCTTCAGAGCCAGAATTAATATTCTCCCATCAGCACTCCTTCAGGGCAGGTATAAGAAAACACCAATAGCAGAACAGGTATGTATATGTGGTAAAGGAGAAGTTGAAGATATCTTACATGTTTTATTGTACTGTGAGTTATACAGAGTTTATAGGTTATTGTATATTCTCCCCTTACTAGAGAGATTGCCGGGGGGGCAGACAATTTTTATGTAGACTTTCTCCTCCAGGATTCAAACTCAGCTATTATGCGTGCAGTGGCAAAATTCTGTGTTGCTGCAATGTCTACTAGAAAAAAATTGGTTACAGAATTATAGCTGTCAATTTGTGACAATTTTTGGAGATAGAACAATCTTTGGAAAATGATATGTACACACATACTTATTGGCTCTCCACTCATATAAAGCAGGGAGTGCCCCTAACTGTTTGAGAACATGTATTTTCTTAACGGATGTTTTTATCCACTATTAATGTATTATAATGTGTCAGTATTTATATATATATATTGTAAATAGTGATGTCTATTGCTGGTCTAATACCGTAGTAAAGTTCTATTCTATTCTATTCACACTTAACAACATATTATAGGTATAGGGTCTTGTGCCAGAGCGGGGGCTGGACTAGAAGGCCTCCAAGGTCCCTTCCAGCTCAATTCTATTCTAACAAAGGGAGATACCTTTTCCTCCCTGATAACAGCATACCTGAAATACAGCAATTTGGCTGTTAAATCCAAAATGGTATTAAAATTCTTAAAAAGCCATGAATACGAACACTACATTCACTGGCATTTTTATTCCCATGAAGTTACCAAGGACACAATGAGTGTGCACATATGTGATTGTGCAGGTTTTTTATGGCAAACATACAAAGAGCACACTTGTGTGTGTATATATATATTGGTAAAGGGGAAAATTAATGTGTAGGTTTACTCATTTTTATTTTCTGCACTATTTTTAGAAGGAAGGAAGGAAGGAAGGAAGGAAGGAAGGAAGGAAGGAAGGAAGGAAGGAAAAGTTACATTTCATAAAGGTGCTTATGACATTAGAACTATGCAACCAAGTTGGTTTGAAAATCTTTACGGTGAAAAAGAAAGAAAAAAGACCCAGATTTAAAAGAAATAATGGAAGTACCAAGTTTAATTTTTTTCTTCACTGAAAGTTACTTGAAAGGAACATGTTTGTTCAGTTACCAAAATTTCTATATGTTGTAAACATGAGAAAAAAGTTTTTTTTTAAAAAAAAAAATCTTTACTATTTGCAGTGTATTTAAATAGAGACTTCTAGGGTGATGTTCCTATTGGTTAACAGAAGCAACGATACGATTGGTTAGTAACGTTAGTACCTGATTGGCCGCCATAGCGGCGGGAAGTTTAACTAAATGTCATTGGTTGCGAGCCATGGAGCAGCCGCTATAAAAGGGGTTTGCTACGGTTCGACTGCAGTTGAAGTTACTGTTATTATTAAAGAGCTGAATTCAACTCCGGTCTGCGAGTCTCTTTACTGGCGACAGAACACTGGCGACGAGGGTGGGATTAAAGAGACAAAGACCGTAAGCACGTGGCAACGACAGCCGAAGGACCAACGAGATGGCCGGCAACAATTTGCCACCCGCACCGTTCAACCCAGCCGAAGAAGACTGGGAGTCGTACATTGACAGATTCCTGATGTTTTTAGAAAGCAACGAGCTGCAAGGAACCACCGACCAAAGGAAGAGAGCCGTATTCCTAACGCATTGCGGTCTGACTGTTTTTAAAATGGCCAAAGAGTTAGCAAGACCAAATGATGTTAAACAGATGGCATGGCCAGACCTGAATCGGATGTTGAGGAACCATTACGCACCGGCCGTATCCAACCTAATTAAAAGACACGAGTTTTACAAGCGCGACCAACTAGAAGGCGAGAGCATTGGAGACTTCATAGCAGCATTAAGACACATTGGGGGGCATGCGAATTCCTCAATATGGACGAAGCCATGAGGGATCGCATAGTCCTTGGACTAAGAGACGCAACTTTACAGAGCAAACTACTAAACCGACCAAACATCACCGTCAACGAAGCCATTGCTGAAGCAACTACCGCTGAAGCCGCAAAGAAGTCTGCAGCAAAAATGAAGCAGATGAATATGGCGGGTAGCCCGAGCATGAACAAAGAGAAGAAGACAGAAGGAACCAAAAGGCACGCTGCCATGTCCTCTCACCATGAGGACATCGAATCATCAACCGATTCAGATGACGAAGACGAGGAAGTGAACAGACTCTACTCAGAAAGGAACCAGAGAGAGAGACGAAGCAGAAGATCCGAATTCCAGTGTGCGGGTTGCGGCGGAAACCACCCGAGATCTGAGTGTCGATTCCTGGATGCCACCTGCCGGCATTGTGAGAAACGGGGACACATCGCAAGGGTATGCTGAAACAAAAAGAGCAATAATTCAAGAGGACAGGGCAGTACCTCCCCCTCCCAGAAACAAAGGAAGGACAACCGGAAGACGTTGGAACCGTGACGGAAAAGGTCAAGGGAAAGATGAAAAGGAAGAAACGCATCAAACTATCACAATTGGGACGGCCAGAACAACAAACACTAAGAAGGTTAGAATCAACGTCCTGATTGAAGGAGAGCCGTGCGAGATGGAAGTAGACTCCGGTTCGTATTTATCAATGGTGTCATGGAACACAATAAAAAGCTTAATTCCCAATATACAACGCAGAGAGCTTGAGAAGCAAAGCCTGATCATCAAGGACTACCAGGGTAACAAAATACCGGTAGTAGGGCTAGGACACTTCAAAGTAAATTTTAAAAGGCACACCGAGATCCTGCCATTAACCATCGTTGACAGAGATCGCCCCAGCCTGCTCAGGTTGGAATGGTTCGAACCGCTTGGGATTGAGGTGACACGAATCAACAACACCACCATGACTGACTGGGAAAAAGACCTGATAGAAGAATTCCATGACGTATTCGACGGAACCTTAGGCAAGTACCGTGGGACCCCTATATCGTTTAACTTAAACCCGAACGTAGCTCCAGTTAGGCTTAAAGCCAGATGGGTACCATTTGCACTAAGACCTAAAATTGACGAACAACTAAACAAACTAATCGCTCAGGGGGTACTAGAGCCAACTGACCACGCCAGATGGAAGACCCCAATTGTGACCCCTATAAAACCTGACGGGTCCGTGCGCATCTGTGGTGACTATAAGGCCACCCTAAACCACGCATTGCAACAGAGCGCATACCCCATTCCAGTAGTCCAACACCTGTTGCATTCATTGGGAAGAGGCAGAATTTTTGCAAAACTCGACCTCGCGCAGGCATATCAACAATTACCCCTTGATCCTGAAACAGCCGAGGCACAAACCATCATAACGCACAGAGGAGCATTTAAATGCAATAGATTACAATTCGGTGTAAGCGTGGCCCCTGGCATTTTCCAGAGCCTAATGGAATGCCTTCTACAAGGTCTAAAAGGGGTGGTGCCCTATTTCGATGACGTATTAATATCTGCTGAAAATAAAAAAACAACTAAAGACCATTTAAGGGCAGTTCTGACAAAATTTAGAGAAGCAGGACTCAAGGTCACAAAAGAAAAATGCCAACTTGCCACAAACCAGGTCGAGTTCCTGGGATACCTTATTGATGAAGCTGGAATCCACCCCACAAAAAAAAAAAAAATGAGCGATTAAGGAAGCCCCCAGACCCAAAAACAAAATGGATTTACAGGCCTTTTTGGGTCTCATTAATTTTTATCATGTCTTTCTGCCACAGAAGGCAACAGTAGCAGAACCACTGCACAGACTCCTCAATAAAAAAGCCAACTGGGAATGGGGCCACCAAGAAGAAACAGCATTCAAAAAAATTAAGGATCTAATCACATCGAAATCAGTATTGATTCAATACAGCAACACGCTACCTCTAACTGTCACCTGCGATGCTTCACCGTTCGGAATAGGCGCAATACTCAGCCACACACTACCAGACAGCAGGGAAGCACCAATTGTCTTTTATTCCAAGACGTTATCCAAAACCAAAAGAAACTACAGTCAACTAGACAGGGAAGCTTTGGCAGCCATCTCGGGAGTGAAACGTTTCCACGAATACTTATACGGTAGGACATTTTCTTTGATTACCGACCACAAACCATTATTGGGAATCCTATCGCCAAAACCAAACACTTCAACAACAGAATAATCAGAGAAGCCATAGAGATAGAAAAACACACACACAGCATGAATAAACAAGATGACACCTCCCGCCTACCAGCCATTTGGAAACCCGCCCTCACGAACAGACGAGTACCTAACATGAAGAATGACACCAGACCCACACCCACGAGGGCCACACAAGATGCTACCACCACACTTCCACATAGAAAGCAGACTCACACCCACACAGAAGATGAGACACGACCACGGACCAGTTCGTCTGACGAACACAATACAGAAGCCTGATGATGGCAGATGAGATTCTGCCGAAATGTTGCTACAACTTTAAAAGCACAACTATAATGACGTGGGAAAATACCCGAACAAAGCTGAATACCATACATGTAAGTACCCGCGAAAACTTAAGAAATATATATATATCCAAGCACAGTATATATATATATAGCCAAGCACAGTATATTATTTTCCCACTATTTAAAACACTGTATACACTCCAGTATAAAAACAGAACAATCTGAATTTGCATCCTTCTTCAGCCCTAAATTGCAACTTCAAGACAGCAGGATCCACTAATTCTTGAATAGTTTAAATTTATGTAGTAATTAATGAATGATATGTATGGACACTGGTGATTACACACTTGAATTTGAACATGTGGAAAACATGCAGAGAGTGGTAAATGAACAAGAAATCTTGTATATTTCCTGATTGTTATATGTGGAAATTTACCTTATACACCTAAGAAGATTAAGAGCAAGACAGACTCCATGTTTGCTCTTAATCTGACCTGCTAGAGATCAGAACATTTATATAACTTGTTTATTCTGCTAAAGTTTTGTGGAATTGCAAAATATTATGTCCTTGGCTTGGTTTGAGATTCATAGAGGTCGCCTTGACATTATAGAGTTATTAATGATCTCTTGTGTAATCTTTTAAGTAAAAATCAGGAAATCTGATGATAATGAAGAAGAGGAGAAAAGTTGGTGGATTTCCATGGATGCATGGGAGGAACTATGAAAAACACCCAGGACTTTCTTATGAGATTCTCTGTAATTTCTATGTGTGCAAAACAGGAAGTGGTATGTAACCTTTTAAATGTGATAATCCTATATAAGGTTGTATTTACTGGAAGGGGGTGTCTCATTTCTCCTAAACTGTTGTTTGGAGAGTTGGGGGCCAATATTGCAATATCTTATATTAAAGCATTCTACGGATTCTGATTATCAAAGTCTGTTTTATTTTTCTCATATTCTCACAATTGGCGTAAGCCAGCAGGAGCAGGACTTTTTTCCTCAGAACAGATGATTTTTTCCGAAGCTGCAAAGGCGCCCCCGCTGTATTCAGCGGCTTTTTGGCAGTTTTGAAGGATCTTTCGCCCAAGGGGGAGAATCCCTCTTGGTAGCCTGCTTTTTGACTGATCATCTGTGACCGTAGAGGCTTGGAGTGGCCACACAGCTCTGGTGCACCGGGATTCAGGTGAGCTAGCTCTGCTTTTTAATTGTGTTGCAACATTTTACAAATTTGGCTAAGGGTTTGGTTGTCTGTATGATCTCTGTTTGGAGTACGTGTGTAAACTGTTTTTCTTTCTTTCCTCCTTTTCATTTCCTGTGTTAAGGGAGGGTTTTGAGTTTCTAAATGGGGAATTATTTGTTTAAAAAGCCAGCTGTTTGTGAAGTGCCATCAATCCCGGCTCTCCTCTTGGAGAGCTGATTCGGCAATGGGATGAACCCTGGCTAATTAAATATACAAAACTGCTTGACAAATTTACACAGATTGAACTTTGCTCTGTTGAATGGCCAAATTATGTTTTAAAACCTCCTAATTACAGATGGTGTAAATTTGGAGAGTCAGATCCCTACTGGGTTGACACTTTAAAAGTTATTTTGCAGACAAGGAAGTTAGAAGCCCAATTAAAATATGTTGATCCCTGGTATCACGTGCAGTCGACAGATCCGTTTCCTCCTCTAAGTAAGAAGATTTTGTACACTAAAGAGGGGGAAGATCATCACACTGATGATCTTGCATAGTTTCCAAGTTATATTGGAGAAAGTGGACAATGTCAAACAAGTAATGTGCTCATTGTCTTACCAATGTTCACCACTGTTGGAAGAAATATCCATCTGGTTCAGTTCCAAGCTGGGAGAAAGACACTGGAAACATGGAGGCTGATTGGAAAGATGGTTTAATGATGAACAGAGCCACGAGCGTTTGTGGTTCTGGTGCAGCTGACCAACTGGTTTGGTCAGTACATCAGTTTTTATACAGTTTTTTCTACAGCATTTTGTAATTTAGAGGCTTGTTTTGTGTATTTTGATATTTGATTTTAATGAGTTTGTCTCAATGAGTCTAAAGTGCTGGCTTCCTTGGATTTTTAATCTTGTTTAACAAATGTAATTAATCCTATATGCTGGCTCCCAAGGGGTTTTAATCCTGTCTTGAATGGATTACCAAATCTGCATTTCTAAAAGCTGCTTCCTCAGTTTCTGCTTGGGGGCAGGGAGCTGGAAGGCTGCTTCCTGCCTCTAAAAAACCATGTTTCTCCATTTCTCATTCATGGAAATATAATATTCAGCCTTTTTAATATTTCTCAAAATATTTCATTCTTCTAGGAGGGGGGCTTCCCACAATCCCCCCTTTTTGCCATAATATGTGTGGGTGACACACACATTTTTACTGGCAAAAGATTAAAACTTGATCAAACTGTAGGTGCAAAGGGGAAGGCATTGATAGAAGCATCAGAAAAGTATCTCTTGGCTCCTAAGAGGAGAGCTTTCAACCCATGAAAATCTAGCAGCCAAGACAAAAGTTTTGGAAAGAAATTTACAGTATCCAATTTTCCTGTGCCAATTCTTTTCAGATGTTTGAAGTCACTTTCTGTGAGCTTCTAGTCAGGTTTGAAGCAAGCACAAGCCCCACAATTCTTCACAGCCATGGTTTTGTTTTAGTAGATAACTATTGGCTTCCCATTTCCAATGGTTGCTTCCTGAACCTGCCTTAGCTCTTAGTTTAGTGCATCCAGGGTTTGTGAGGTCAAATTGAGGTTAGCCAGTGTGCAATCCTAGGCTATTTAGTATTTTGAAATTGTGCACAATGAGCCCTGGGACTCCTACTAATGTGACCACCAGTGCAACATATCCTGCTTTACTGGGCAACTGGGCAGCATCATTTGTGAGTCACAATCAGGGCTTGGGGTTTGGAGATCTCTTTTCTGCTATCTCTTCAAGTGAGGGAATTGCCTGAGGGGCATGCCCCCTCCCCCATGGAATTGGCAGGGAGATATTACTGCTTGAACCTTACTTGTGTCACAGAGCAAGAACCAGCCTAGGGGAAACTTTATGTGGAGGTGGGTGAAGGGGATACCCTCAGTCTGATTCTGAATGTTGTGTCTGTGTCTGTGTCTATGTGTGTAGCTACTTCTACAAGACAGGCAATACAAATATCCTGGACAAATTTCCCTCCCACCAGACAGAAGTCCCAGGTGTTCAGGACTTGCTGCACCAACCACTCCCAAATGCAATGAATCAATTTAACTGATGACAACATAAATGAAGCAAGAAAGAAAACCTTACAATGAATTTCCGCCCTCCCCCCATAGTCTTTCCAACTGTCTTCTGAGGATTGAAGAGAGTCTTTTAGTCACTGGTCCATCTCAGGGTCCTCTCTTTCATGTCTGCTGGGTGGCATTAGGCTTGGCTTAGTGGTAAGGCTTGGGAAGGTCTGCTCCACTCTGGTTGCTGTGATGACTCATTTGGTGACTGGATCCAAACCCATTTTTTGGCTCAAATGAATGGAGGGTCTCCTCTGAAGGTAGCATCTGGGTCAGTGTGATCCACTTCCACAGATTGCAGGGTTGTTCGGGCAGGGCTGAAATATATGAGGGGGGGGTGTCCCCCCTTTATGGGTGACCCTCCCAGAAGAGGCATTGTTGGATGATAAGAGATGGAGAGGTGGAGTGGGGGTGGATAGATAGCTTGCCGGCAGTGTTTGAAAAAAACCATTAAGGTAAACATTGCAGATGTTAAATAGACAGATTAAACCACTTAAACACATACAGTAAATGCAAGAATGAAACTTTTCCTGTAAATAAACTTAAAACATTCCCTCATAACCTTGGGCTGTTTTAACATTGAGCTTCAACATTCTCTCCTGATAAAGTTGGGCTGTTTTAACATTACAGGGAGGAAAAAAAGAAGAAGAAGAAAAGGAACACAGTTCTCTTCACCCTGTTTTGCTGGACAGACAAACTAGGATGAAGATATATTCTTTTCATTGCTTTAACTCTTTTTTTCCTAACAATTTAAAATTCTTGTCTCTAGGGATCAGAGACATTTAACAGTTACAATTATCTAACACATGGAAACTTTTACACACATACACATAGAGAGACATAGGAAAGAGAAAAGGACAGCAGAACTCTCAGATTTACACCGTAGTCATTCCCACCATAAATCTCAGTTAACTCAACTTAGGGAAGGCACAAATCTTAACAAACATATTACATGGTTGCATGTAATATGACAGAGAGAGGAGGAAAAAAAATCAATGTTCATAGATATAGATATAGATATAGATATAGATATACCCTGTTTCTCCAACAATACGGCCTCCCCCAATAAGAAGTCCCAGCATGTTTTACAGGCATGAAATGAAATTAAGCCCCTCCCCCCAAATTAAGGCCTATATTAAAACATGCGAAATGGGGGGGAATGGTGGGGGGGCTTGCCATTAGGAAGTACTTTTGTTGCACACCCGGATATGGTGCTGCCTGCGTTGACCCCGATACGAAGTGCCCCACCAACGCTGAGGTCAACATCCAAGCCGTCGCCGCCCACCCACCCGCCCAAAGATGCAAGGGGGGGGGGGAAATTAAGTCACCCCCCGAAAAGACAGCCCAGCCATTTTTTCGGGGCTCAAAAAAAAATAAGACCCGGCCTTATTATATGAGAAACACGGTAGTATAGATATAGATATAGATATAGATATAGATATAGATATAGATATAGATATAGATGATATAGAGATAGAGATAGATATAGATAGATATAGATATAGAGATATAGAGATATAGAGATATAGAGATATAGAGATATAGATGTGGGATTCTACCAGTTCGGACCGGTTCTATAGAATTGGTTGTTACGATTCTGTGCAGTTCAGAGAATCAGCAAATTGCACCACTGGCTGCCCCCTCCCTGCCCCTCCTTATCTTGGCCATGTGCCATCGCTGCCTGCCTTCCACCATGGCCCTGCCTGATCTGAATCTCATCTGTGATCTCCCTAGGTGAGTGAGGCTCTGCAAGCCCCTGTCGCCTACATGCCACTGCTGCTGCTAGCCCCAGTTGAGTCCCGACTCCTGGGCCAGCCTAGACCACCACCACTGAGCCACCACTGCTGCCCTCGCCCTTGCTGTCACCACTGCCAAAAGCCTCGGTCTCCTGATTCCAGTCCCGGGCTGGCCTAGGGCACCACCACTGCACCACTGCTACTGCCCTCGCCCTTGCTACCACTGCTGTCACAAGCCCCAGTTGAGTCCAAACTCCTGGGCTGGCCTAGGCCACCACCACTGGGCCGCTGCCACCCTCAGTACTTGCGGCCTAGCTAGCTGCCCCCCCCCCCACCATCCCTGCTTGGCTTGCTTCGCCGCCAGCACCGTGGCTCCATTCCACACGGCACTCACGGCTAGCTACCCCCCCCCCCCACCGTCCCCGGCCTCCAGCTTGCCTGGCTTGATGGTGGCAGAGAAGAAGGTGAGTCAGGGCTCACCCATCACTGCTCGGGTCCCCACCAGCCTGCATCTCGCCCCCCCCCCCGCCTGGATTTTCCACAGCTGCTGGGCCTTGCCTGCTAAGGGCCGGGAGTGGGGGGTGACCAGGGAGCACAACACTATACCACCCGCATTGCCCCTTTGCCTGCCACCCCTTCCCTTTGCTGCCCATCGGTCCACACACTTTGGCCGAGTGTGGGCCGCCACTGTGAGAATGATACAAGTCAAGCCTCATCAGAGCAGATCTTCCTTCCCTGCCATCAGCCTTACCTTTCAACCCATGGAGCTCACAATGTTCTCACGGCAGCGGCTCGCACTCAGCTAAAATGCTTGACCCAGCAAGAGAGGGGCGGCTGACAGGAACGATGCGGCCGGCATAGCCTCATGCTTCCTGGTCATGTCCTGCACCCCCCCCCCCGGCAGCCGCAAGCCCCAGCAGCTGCAGAGAATCCGGGCAGGGGACGAGATGCGGGCTGGCTCACCTTTCCCTCTGCCACCAGCCATGGGAGGAAGGTAAGTTTGCAGGCAGTCAGGAAAGCCAAACTGCTGCCTAGCCCAGAGCTGCCAGTGAGGTGGGTGAGGCTGCAGTGCACGCCTAGCTTGAAGTTCCCAGCCCTTTCCTTTCCCCAAAAGAGGGAGGGGAGGAAGTCCTGCCCGTGGCCCCTTTGTTGGACCCGAAAGCCTTGTCTGCCAGCCTTTCCAGGCACGATCATCCGTTCACACCCAGTCCCTGGGACTCTGGGAAACTGGCCAAGAATAACCCTCGTCAGGTACTTCATTGGAGGGAAAGAGAGAGAGAAAGAGAGAGGGAAAGAGAGGGAGAGAGAGAGAGAGAAAGAGAGAAGGAAGAGACAAGAAAAGAAAGAGACAAGGGAAAGAAAGAAAAAGGGAGAGAGAAAGAAAGAGAAAGGAAGAAAAGGGATAGACAAAGAAAGAGGGGTGATGGAAGGAAGGGAAAGAAAGAAAGAAAGAAAGAAAGAAAGAAAGAAAGAAAGAAAGAA